>JAGSPU010000466.1:0-41090 GCA_019321725.1 Paulownia fortunei | reverse complement strand
AAAGAATATATTATGAAAAATTAATTAAATTGATGATTGAATCTAAATTAGTATGTAAAAGATTAAAGGATATATCCATCATTACACAAAAGAAAAATAGATAAAGACTACTGAAAAAACTTAGATACAAAAAAATGTGTATGAATAACCAAAAAAATCTTATACCAATTATTTTTATTTAGTATCAAAGCCCCTAGAATTATTATTTTTATTTTAATTTGTTATTTATATTGTAAAATCATCTTTCTTTCTTTTTTAGAATTATAATAGAAATTTATAAATTGTAGAAAAAATTATAAATTTAATATACAGTTGTGTATAATACTCAACATTAAACGACCATAATTTTCTCATACAAATTTATCTATATATGCTCATGAGATATGGTTGAAAAGTTTTCGAAATTTAGTTTAATATAAAACTGTATGTTTTTTAAAAAGAATTTGGGATACAAAAGAACACTTGAAATTATGTTCAAATTATATTTTTAAAAATATTAAAATTCAATTAAACCCTTCCTTTTGACTATTTAATACTTATTCATTAGGGTTATATTAAATATTTCAAAATTTTCAAAAGCCTTTTGAATCATTCACACTTTTATATATATATATATATATAGATAGATAGATATAGATATAGATATAGATATATGCACATATAACCTGAAATTTATAGAATAAGCCCTCAATTTTAATTATGTCCAACAAATGTTTTAAATTCAACCCCCTGAAATTTTTCAAATGCTTGAACTTACATAAATAGCCTCAATTTCAAATATATATGTAAATTTCAACTTTCCGTCAACTTATAGTCAAAACATATATATTATATACTTTTTATACTCCATACTCTTAAAAGTCACCTTAAACTATTACATAATTGCGAAAAAAAAAAAATGACCTATGCTCTTTCTTGTAAAGCTAAATAAAAGTCACCACAAATTTTATCTGCATTAATTACACTAAGAGATAAAATCACAGAAAAGTTCTATAAATTTCATCATACATTCCTATGTTATTAAAAAAACATCGTACACCACTTCAATAAATTTATGTGAGGATTAGTGGGAATGGTTTGAAGTTGACATATTTTATGAATAAAAAAAGTTCATTTTAGTTATACTTATTGTAATTTTTATTTATGCATCAAAGTTAAATTTGATTGAAATTATAAAGTTGTAAACGTCCCAAACTTTCTCTTTGGCAATAGCATTTGTTTCTCAGCAAGACTTTTATTTTGGATCCATCTCGGTGTAGGAGATTAGGTTAAGGTGGCGAAGGTTCGGTCAGCCCAGATTTGCCCCATTAGGGCAGGGGCAGATGTTGAAATCATAAATGAGTCTGCATATAAATTTTTAGATGCCAACCTATTAAATATTGTATATTTATTATTTATTATGTATATTCATATATATATCTATATGTGTGTGTGTGTGTATTACATATATACTTAAAAATATAAATATAATATTTTGTAAATTAAATCAATAATATAAAATTAATAAATATTTTATGTTTTTTAATATATATAAAAGTAACAAATATGTTTGAAACTTTAAATTATTAAAAATTTAAAATATGTACTTATAAATTTGTAAATTATTAATTTTCAGTAATAATATTACTTTTTCATATTTGAATAATTATTGTAATTTTTTTTTAAAAAATATTTTTTAATATCTTTTATATTATAAAGTGGGCCTTAATGGTCTAATTGGCCTTGATGTCTGATTTAAATTTTAACAACTTCATCTTAAATTTGTCCGGTTATCCATTCCCAATATTAGGATTGGAGGTGGCCCCAAATCTACCATTGAATGTGACTTACTCTAAAGTGAACTTTCCTAAAATTGTCATTCCTAGTATTATGGTTCACCTGTCATAAGAATTGAGTTTGTGTGTGTCTGTCTGTTTAAGGTTAAAAATCCGAAAGAGAATTTGGAGCCTCTTGCCCCACATCATTCATCACTCACCAGGCTACCAGCCATAAAACTCTCCACCAACCCCCCCCCCCCCCCCACCACACACACAGAGTAGATTAAAAATTCAATACATGGCTACTTGTAATTTACTTTCATGAACTCATAATTTTCAATAATCTAGATTCTACAGTTGTAAACATAGTAGTCAGTTGAAGTAATATTTTCTCTTAACCCAATAAAAAATGGGGTATATTTATTGATGGTGCTAATTTTACCTCAAAAATATTAATTTAATTATTGGTGAGACATTGGAATTCTACTAGAAATATTCTATTTTGGAGAATAGTGGGTCATTTATTTTTCTTGTCTTACAATATTAATGCTAACTAATTATTTGATGCTTGAATCATATATAGTCATTACATTTAAACACCAAGGGGGAAGAAAAATATTTCTACATGCAGGAAGCGAACATCTTTTTCGTAATTACAGTACTGAAATAAATTGAGCTATTGTCAATACTAAAATTCACTTGTAAAAACAAGAGACACCAAAATAATTTATTTTTTTCTGCTGTTTCCCGTAATCCAACAGTATGTTGTGAAATTCTTTAAAATGGATTGGACTGAGAACTTTTCTACATATCATTCTTGAAAATCAAGAACAATTAATCAGAATTTCTTTCTGAGAAGATTAATTTAGTAAAATCTTATGTTAATTAATAAAATAATCTAGAATTAAAGCTAAAAAGATGTTTTTATTTATTACATTTATTATTAAAATTAAATTGTGTTTAATTTAATTTATCTATCTTAAAAAATAAAGAAAGTATTTGTGTCAAATCGTCATCGGGACAATTTAACAATTTAAAACTCAAAGAAATTTTTTTATCAAAAAAATAATCCAATTAATATATCTTTTATTAAAAGAAGCCAAGAATAATTTAGCCCAAAACTTACTAAACTTGAACGATGTTAATATATAAGTTAACGAATGAGCTTTTTCGGAAGGCAAAGTTGATGAAAATTTTATATATTTTTTATCAAAAAATATATTTAGGCATTTTTTATTACAAAAATTGTTTTAAGAATTTTTAATAATTTTGTCTAATTTATCTGGTGATTGAAGTGTGGAAATATGTTATGATAACTACTATCTAGTGCCTCTAATTTAGGCATTGGATAGTGTCGTTCTACATCAACATCAACTGCAAGGGCGTTTTCTTGGATTTATTAAAGCCGACAAACATAATTTACCTTATTTTAGGATCATTTAACTTTTGTAAGAAAATTATACTACTACTTTTTTATTGAATTTTCCTTTTGATGGCACTAAATGTTTGGATGTAATTTATTTTCGAATTATTTTCAATAAACGAGTATAGGTTCTCTTTAGCTTGCAAGTGCATTGGGGAACTTTGGTTATCAGTTGGGCTTTTTGATTTTGAGTAAGGTCGACCTCTTATTTATGAATCATGCAATTAGTGGTTTTTGTTCTTACATTATTTTTAACTTTAAATTTTAAGAGCGAATGAATAATTTCTTAAAACTCAAATAAAAGACCAGCTGTTCTTTTTCATTAAAAAAAAAATATAATGAGGAGAATTTCATGATTGTTTAGCACATAAAGTCCTCATTCTAATGAAGACTTGTGGTATATTATCCACTTAGATATAACCCCGTGGCCATTGTTCTTTAAAGGATGCTTGGGTGAATTTATAATTTTTTTAAAATATCTTATAGGATGTGTATAAAATGTTTGAAAACTTTTATGATATTTTAAAATATTTGTAATACTTTTAGGAAATGGGCTTATAAGCTCTTGAAATAAGATGTTATTATCTTATAAACTCCTTTTACAAAAAGTAAAAAGTTCTTGATTTATTTTTAAAATCCTAACAAACTTCCGTATTTTGATTCTTATAATTACAAATTTATCATTGCTAAAATCTTAAAAGTTTCGTGATTTTATTTTATTCATGCACTTCAAAATTTTATTTTAAAATAAGATCTAATATTTTATAAATTTCAAAAATATTTTACAAGATATAAAAATTGATAAGATCTTTAATTAGGTTTAGCCAAACACATATCAGTCCTTACATATATAGTAGCTCGATTTTGGACTAGGAGGTGCTCTTGGCCAAATATGTATATTGACTTTCAAAAATGTCATAGTAGGAATGTAAGTTAGAATAAGAAATGCTAGCTAGTGACCCTTTCTCTCGTTGTAGGGATGCTAGGGAAAGGAATGCTGGAGAGCCTCGCTTGCCCTCTACCACTTAAATTGTTTTCTTCAAATAGAGACTTGAGACCATTATTTTTCATTTTATATGGTTTGTACCAATTCGACCGAAATTATTAGCTTCTTAAGAGTCAATTCCTATCGAGCTACAAACTATTAATTTAAGTGAGTTTCTACTTGCAATAAGAATAAATTATTGCATAAATCGAAAAAACTTCAACGAAAATTCTTTGATACTATAATAGAGAATATAGTCAAAAAGCAAAAAATTGAATATACCAAATAAACGGGCATACCTCAAAATAATGAAAATACGAAATATTTATAATTGAGATTATGTTCCGATATAGTGCGATGCATGGATCATTATAGCCTTTTAATCTTGTAGGCTGGGCCGCTCTATTGAGACTTGAACATAGGTCTTGGCCTATGCTATAATTGCGCCTATCACCATTCAACTGCATCTCTCATCAAATTATTTGCACCTATTGCTTTGAGTCTCTCTACTCACTAATGGTAGCGGATAGATGTTCTGACTCAACAAACAAAATCAAATGATGAGAATTGGTATCATTAATTATCTTATATATGTATCGTTCTGTGCATAGCTCTTATGTACAAGAGTATGAGCCCACTGTTGTTTTTCTTTTTTCTTTTTTCTTTTTTTCTTTTTTCTTTTTTTCTTTTTTCTTTTTTTCTTTTTTTTTTCCTCAGTTACTGAGATTCCATCTCTTAAGAAATTGTAACCAACAATTACCCTGACTATACCTTTCTCCGTATCAAGACTTTTAAATTGATCAAGTATTTCTCAACATATAACATTATTATTCAAGCCGAGAGCAATCTAAATGAACATGGGGATTTCATTGTTACCCAACTTACTATGGTGCCCTCTTGTACTTATATATATATAAAGAAGAGTTCTGCCTTTCTTGTTACGCCCCTTGCATGACTTAACTCTCTTACAGCAAGCGCATTTCTCTCTCCCTGACTTCACTCTCTTACAACTAGCGCAATTCTTTCTGCCTGACTTCACTTTCTTACAACAAGCACAATTCTTCTTTTAGGAAGTATTCGATCCCATCCCACCCAAGGTTAAAACCAAACTTTTTGAAGTCATAAGATTGAGATCCTAAAGTTTTCACTCTACAGACTTCATTTCTTCTTCTCACCAGCTCCAGTAGCTCTCTTTTTCTATTCTCTTGGTTTCCTTCAAAGCACATTTGTCCTTTCCAACTTTAAGAAGCTGAGTGTTCCTCTTCTCATAACTGAAATGCACTCTCTTGCTTGTTGAAAGTTGAAACACATTACCGTTTCTTCGAACAGTGCAAAAATCTGCGGAAGGGTTAGAGGTCAGTCCTGTTTGACGTGAAGTTCACAGGTATGAAATAAAAATTTGTTGATGCTTTCTTTCGTAAATGCCATTGCTGCCTTTCAGCTATAGTGAACAAGAAAAAACTTCCAACGGTTCACAAACTGATAGTATGACATTTTCCCTTCTCATTTTGCAAACATATATCCATAACTGATAATGCAATAATAAAAACTAGTTAAAGCTTAGTCTTCTTGCCATATTTACAGTCAGAGTCTCCAAATAATCAGTTAACAGTTCTTCACAACCTTTTGCCTTGTTCCAGATTCACAGCATCATATAAGACCTGCCAATAAGAGAAAAAATATTCATAGTTTAATTTGATTATTTAGATAGACAAAAAAATCAATGTCCATCTTTTACTTTTCCGTTTACTGATTTTTTTTTTTTTTTTTTGTGTGATAATTAATTTCAGTACTATGCTTTGTTAATGATGGACAATTGGGCAAACGCCCGCTAAAGAGTGCAATACGTGGTACAAAATAAGATTAGCCATGGCTGATTGACAAAGTATAGGAAGTGATTGGAAGGGAGACATATTACGGAAAAGTAATATTCTCATTTTTGCATCTTCCTCATGTACTCGTATTCATCTATACATCAAAGAAAAACAAAATTGACTTTTGAATGAGTTAAGGTAGTGCACTTAATTTTTATAACTCATCAATTTTTTCTCTTTGTATTTTTTTGCCAAAAATTCTTGGGTGGAAATATAGCTGCCTTTGTGGCCATTTCACAACTTTATATGAAAGAAACTAGTGGTAGACGATAGCAGGAGCAAGGAATTGGAACTACTCCAGTATAATGGAGGGAATGAGAAAAATAGTAAAATGATTGAATTAGCAGGAGGAAAATAGATTTGTTGTTGACACAATGGAAGGGAAGAGTGATCTGATGATTTTGAAGGGGCAAATCCATCAAGCTAGGAATGTTTTTTTGGTGAAAATTTCCACTAGAATGTAAATTGGGGTGCACATTGTCAAGTTTCACATGTTTAAGGGTGGAAAATAACAACAATCCAATTTAAGGGTATAAGGTGCAAATGAAGTATATTTAGAGGGTACAAAATGATAATTTTATTAACTCATTTATACTCACCACTCCATTGTTTACCAGTGCATTGTGAATTTTGATTAGATAAGAGAGAATTTATTCCATATTCTTCAACGATAGCTTCTTTTCATTGAATTCTATAATTTTTAGCTTATGATTGAATTATATATCTGTTTTTTTTTTAAAAAAAAAAAGCTCTATTTTTAGCTCTATTTTGGATTAATATGTGCAGGTTATTACAATTCTATTATCAGTATTTATGGCATTTTTGGACCATCGATTGGAGCTTATTTTTGGTATCTTAGGTAAAATTTTATAAGTCTTTTATTTACTCTTTCTCGTTTTTCAACTCCCTTTCTATTTGTGTATCTCTATCTCTTTCTTTTTTTCCTTAATTTGATTAATTTAATAAATTTCTTTTTCTGATATAGGCAACATCATATCAGTACTAGTATACCTTGCTCCAGTGTAAGTAACTCTATGCAATTATCTTTTATATTTAATCCAAAAATTACTTAACTGTCATTAACAAATGATTAATTGGATTATACTAATAATCAACTTCTTCTTGCAGCCCTACATTTATAAGAATATATAGGGAAAAGTCAACTATGAGGTTTCAGTCAATACCCTACGTAGTTGCACTTTTCTCTTCAATTTTGTGGATATACTATGCACTTCTCAAACCACATTCAACTCTTTTGATCTCCATCAATTTATTTGGATGCATAGTAGAGACACTGTATATTTTCATATATATCTATTATGCATCTAGAGAGGTTCGGGTAAGTAATAGTGATATATAATATTGTAAACAGTTATTGTAAGAACAATTAATTTAATATTACTAACCTTTATTAATATTTTTTTTCAGATTCATACTGCAAAGCTGTTGGGCCTTAGTATGGGCTTAATTTTAGTACTTGTTCTTCTCACATTTTTCGTACTTGAAGGTATAATTAGAATTGTGGTCGTGGGATGGATTTGTAATTCTTTTTCTTTAGTTGTCTTCGCAGCACCTTTGAGCATTGTGGTGAGTGCTCATTTACTTGCATAAGGGAAACAAAAGATAGGTTGCTCTAATTTCATTATATTCACTTGTTAATTTTATATTTTTTATTCTACAGTTTGAAGTTATTCGAACACGAAGTGTTGAATTCATGCCATTTCCGTTATCATTTTTCTTAACACTAAGTGCAGTCGTATGGTTTGCTTATGGGTTATTCAAAAAAGATTTGGTTGTTGCAGTAAGTAAAAATAGATAACAATTATGAATTAAACTTATAGCAATAGTATTTTTATTTTTATCTACTAATTTCTTATTTTGTTCCATTTGCGCAGATTCCAAACATTGTTGGATTTTTATTAGGTGTATTGCAGATGATAATATATTGGGCCTTTCGGAACACCCAACAGCACGCGGGCATTTGATTAGTTTTTGGGATAGGAGGTCTCAATTCTATTTTGATGTTGTTGTTGTAATAACTTTTCAAAATTATTAGACATCTCAGTGCATCCAACATCAGAAATTTGATCACTTCAGATTTTAAACTGCTTAATATTCATTTTTACAAATGATATTTTTCCTTTCATGTAAAACAACTATGAAATATCATAGTAAATCGATATTATTCCATTCAATAGTATGCAAAAACTAAAAGAACTTATTATCCTCACAACTTTCAAATATAAAAATTAAATAAAAAACTCAATAAGCAGACATGTAATATCAAAGTATCTGATCAATTAGTATATTCTTGATTATTGTTGACGTTAATTTGCATACATATATAATTTAAGTTTTTATCTAAGATGAATAAATAATTAGTGCAACAATGCTCATAACGTAATTTGTGGGACTAATAGATAGAAACCGATAAAATTATGTCCATAAAAAGAAGATTACTCAATGACATGTATATTAACCACACTGATGAGTGGTAGTAGTTGTATGACATGGGAATGCTCCTTTCCTCCGAGATAATCAAATGAACAGAGAGCTAAGCAGGACAATAAAATTTTGGATTAAAAAAAAATAATATTAGAGAACTAAGTTAAAAATAGAGATGATATATATATATATATATATATATATATATATATATATATTTAATTACTAGACATGACTATTGATGATGGATGTACAAATTCATATATAGAGAGACAAATAAAATGAACTTAAATTCTTGAAAAATGCATCTAGAAAAAAGGAAAAAAATAAATCATTGCATTAACTTTATTTGCCAACATTTTCTCTTTTTTCTTTTTTTTGTGGGGGTGGGTTGTGGTGGGGGCTGTTGGGTGGGGGGGGGGGGCAGCATTCAAGGGTAGGGAGAACAAAATTAAGGACTCATGCAGCATCCGCGCCCATTGATCTATAACTAATAAATATATATACTGTAAGTGTTCAAGATGTTTCGTGTGAATATGTTTGTGAGATATATATACATATTACATATATATAGGTAATATCATGAGATAAAAATGAATGGAAATCTAGGCGTAGTTTATGCAATTAAATTAACAATTCCTGGTTTTTTTTTTTTAACAATGTTATTGTAATGGATTCGTTTCATTTCATATATTTTTTTTAATTATTTCTCATTTTTCTATCTAAGGCACTTATTAATTTCAGCATAATCAGTGAGTTTCCATCCACCACACTAATTAAATTTCCTCATTTAATCATTTTCCTGAAAAATAAGAATTTAAGTTTCCAAATTAACGAGAATCTTTTGGAACTATAATATTTAACTGAAAGTGCCAACCAATAAAAAATTTCTAATGTAATTAAAAATTAAAAATTTGAGAATTCATAATTGAGTCAAAATTGACCCAATTTTAGTCAAAAATTCATTGCAATAATATATAATATATAGATAGATAGATCTTTAGATTCATGTAATCGCTTGTATTATTCTCATTCAAAATAACTTCCAAAAATTGTT
Organism: Paulownia fortunei; assembly: GCA_019321725.1. NCBI lineage: Eukaryota > Viridiplantae > Streptophyta > Magnoliopsida > Lamiales > Paulowniaceae > Paulownia > Paulownia fortunei. The sequence goes on along the minus strand of JAGSPU010000466.1, from coordinate 31,549 downwards.
CAATTTCCAAAACCATATTGCTTCTATTAATCGATTACAAATTGGTTGCTTGTATGAATTGATTTCAAATCGCCACAATTTGCTCAATTTCTAAAACTAAAATTTGCCAAAGTCGGGCCGAAGCAAACTATTTCATCTATAAAATCAACCGAAGGGCAAAAAATGTCATATCAAAGTCCAAATATAAGAAAGAAATATGAATTATGCTATGAGTAAGTACTTGTTGCAGTTTTTTATCCTTTCAACTATTCTTCTTCAGACAATGGCATCAGAGAAACGTTTTTGTTTTTTTTCATTAAAAGTTGCGGTTCATGTTGTCAATAATCTTCCTTCAAATTCGCCTCCTTTGTTGTTGCATTGCGCATCAGGAGATAACGATCTAGGAAATCATACACTTACTACAAATCAGGATTTTCACTTTGATTTTTGTGTTAATTTTAAAACATTGTTCTTCTGCCATCTTTGGTGGAATGGAAAAAATATATCATTTGATGTTTATAGTTATAAATGGCCTACGCAACGGTGTGTTGATGGAGTATGCTATTGGGCCGCAAAGAGTGATGGTATATACCACTCAAAACATTATCCTCCAAATGATCTTACAAAAGAGTATAGTTGGTAATATAATGAGAGCGATTTCGTATTTGGCTCAAGTGTTTTTCTCAATCAAGATGTTGCAATTGATATCCCTTTGTTAACTTATCAGGTTGTAACTTCAGTATTCAATAACATTTAAGTAAATTAAGATCTCTATTTTTTTGTGATTATTTCATACTTAAGCAATTAATTTCATATTTTTGTATTTCTGGTCAGTTTTAATTGGATATACATAATTTGCAGTAGTTTTTGTTTTATAGGTACTTTAATAACATTGAATTTCCATGTTTAGTGATATAAAAACATTGCTTTTTCATAAAGAAAAAATATCATTGAATTTTGCGATTGATGTATATATGAGAAAAGTGTGATTGGGTTGTAAAACTTCAACTGCATTCCACTTATAAGAAAATGTCATTGGCTTAAATTTTCGTACTTTCACTTATAACGAAATGTGGCAGTATGAAACTTATAGTGGAGTGAAGAAATTTGGCAAAAAGAAAGCAAAAGTTCCTCTGCTCACCTATTTAACAGTCTTCAATTGGGGGTATGGCCATCAATTCTCATGCCCCTTGTTCATTTTTTTCTGGTACGAGTTTACAGGCCAAAAATAGATGGTTGCTGGGATTAAGCAGTAATTTGATGGGGACTTATTCATTATGCATGCAATGGCTTATTTGTTGCCTCTCAATTAATTGTACTTTGTTACTTATCAAAACCGATGGTGGCAGGCCTTGGAGGTATTCATACTTCATCTATGATATTGGTCCACAGCCTAAAACGCTAAGGAAGTCAATTTTTTATTTTATTTTTTGAAAAAAAAAAAGGTTTTCATTTTTGGGTATGGTTCAAGCTAGAATAGACAAGTAGAATTATTAAATTTATACTTATTCTGTAAGTCACAACTTAAAATATTAAGCAACGTTTGGCTAACTAGGAACTCTCACAATTTAATTTCCACCATTTAAGTTTAACCGCAAGAATTTTCTATTATAGCATATTTTATTTTTAAAAAAAAATATTATGAAATTTTTCATAAAACTCATGTAACACAAACGAAAACTATACAGGAACATCCCACATGGGATTCTTATTATACACACTACTGAAATTTGTCTGCTTATGATAGTTTGTATGATGACCAAATAAATGTGATCAATATGACCGTTTATGAGAATAAATTCATGAAGCATTATTTAAATAATGAGTGTGCACTCTAATCAAAGGTGAAGTGTGGATCTTGCCCAACTCATCTAAATCAATTATTTCCATTGTAAAAAATAATAATAATAATTTGATTGAGATCCTGTGGAATTATGGTGATAGGGACATTTTTTGGGCAAACGCCCAATGAATTATTACCCCCTCCCTTGTCCTTTTTACTGAAAAAGGACAATTACTTATTAGAGGTTGAGTTTGTATCATAAGTGAAACTACATTTCCTAATAACATTACAGAAATAAAGTGAGCTATTGTCAACTATAAAATAATTAAATTTGAGATGATTAATTAAATTAAGTTAGGGCTCAGGATTCATCAATTGTTATTGGACCATGTTGGGAGACATACCCACGTAATAATGGGTGCACATTTGATTGGTCAACAACTTCCAAGAATTTTCTACATAGTATTCTTAAAAATCAAGAACAACTGAAGATGGAAACTGTATTGAGTCAAGATTGACTCAATATTAGTAAAAAAATCCCTTGCTATGATATATGATATAGATATAAGTATGTAGATTTCCAGATTCTTATAATTGCTTGTATTAATCTCATTCAAAATGATTGCCACAATTTGCTCAATTTCCAAAACCCCAATACAAACTACTCCGTCTATAAAGTCAAGGGAAAGGAAAAAATATCAAATCAAAGTTCAAATTTAACTAGAAACATGTAGTATATTATAAGTAAGTACTTGTTATAATTTTTCATCCTTTCAATTGTCATTCTTCGAGCAATAGCATTAGAGAAACTTTATTATCTTTTTATATTAAAATATATGGTTCATGTTGCCAATAAACTTCCTCAAAATTCTATATCATTGTTGTTGCATTGCCCATCAGGAGATAACGATCTAGAAAATTATGCACCTACTACCGATCAAGATTTTCACTTTATTTTTTGCATGCATTTTAAAACTTTGTTCTTTGCCATCCTTAGCATAATGGAAAAAAATATAGCTTTTGATGTTTATAGTTATAAATGGGCTACGCAAAGGTGTGTTTATAAAGTATTATATTCAACAACAAAGAGTAATAGTGTATACCACTCAAAATATTATCCTCTAAAAGATCTAACATAAAAATATAATTTGTGATATAGAGAAAGCGGCTCGATACGTGGCTTTTCTCGATCAAGATGGTATGGTTGATATCCCTTTGTTAATTTCTAAGGTCCAAAATTCAGAAATCAATAATATGTAAATAAATTAAGATGTCTATTATTGTGATTATTTCATTTTTAAGCAATGAATTTCTATGTCTGTCATTTTTTATTTATTTTCCAAATGCAGTTTGTCTGTGAGGCATTATGGAGGCAATGGGTTTATTGCAATCTTGTGGACCACTACATTTATTACCTCTGAATCAATTTTACTTTGTTAATTATCAAAATCAATGGTGTCGGGCCTTGTTGGTGTTTACATATCATATAACACACAATTTTAGGTTTTTTTAAATTGTATGTCAAACAATTTTTTTAATTTTAATGCTGTTTTTTTTTTTAATTTTAATGCTCTAATGATTTTCAAAAGCGTGATGTAAATAATTAATAATATATCTGTAAATCTCAGCTTCCTTCGATTTATAAAATTAGTCAAGCATACATATTATATACTTTTAATACTTTCATACTCTTATGAAATTCAGCTAAAATTAATAAATAATTGCGAAAAAGGAAAAAAATGAAACTTGAATGCTTACCCTAGGAATTATATTACAAAAAGATTCTATTAATTTTATTATTCATTAGTCTTGCGTTACTGAAAAGTGTCGTACACCATTCCAATAAAATTGATAAAGAATTAGTAGAAACGATGTGAAGTTAAGTTTTTAATAAAAAAAAATTGATTTTAGCTTATACTCATTGTTATCTTCATTTATGCATCAAAATTGAAATTGATTGAAATTCTAAAATTATAAAAATTGTCCAAACTTTCTCATTAACAATAACAATTGCCCCCACAAAACTTTAATTTTGAATCCATCTCAATGGAGGGGATTGAGTTAGGATGGCAATGACTTCGAGTCAAACTCAAACTCATTTTATTTGGGGCGGATTTTAAATTATAAACAAGTATCGATTTTTAGTTTTTTGGACTTAAATTCGATCTGGACCTAACCCATTCTATTGTACATATTTTTGTTTATTATTTGTATATTATATATACTTATAAATAAAGTATATATATAATATACTTATAATCTAAGTAATAATATAAATTAATAAACTAAATTACGCTTTATATATATAAAATAAAAAATATGTTTGAAATTTTTAGTTTTTCAAAAACTAAACATGCACATATTAAATTTATATATAATTTTTTTTTGAATTTTTCATATTTAAAAGATTATGGTAATATGATTTTTTTTTAAAAATACTTTTTAATATTTCAAAATTTGGTAAATCTCAATTCCTAGTATTAGGATTGGAGGTGGCCCCAAATATCCCATTGAACGTGACTTACTCTAAAGTGAAGTTTCCTAAAATTAGATCAGTTGGCATTCCTAGTATTATGGTTCACCTGTCATAAGGACTGAGTTTGTATGTGTCTGCCTGTTTAAGGTTAAAAATCCGACGAGAATTTCTACCCTCTTGCCCCACATCATTCATCACTCACCAGGCCACCAGCCTTAATAATCTCCATTAAAATTTTGTGGTCCCTCCCCCCCCCACCCACCCACCCACGGATCAAAATTCATATACATGCCCACGTGGATTAATTAGAAGTGGACTCCCATCAGTAATGGATGAAAATTTGCAGAATTTTTTCTACATAGCAATCTTGAAAAAAAAAAAAAAGAAAGAAAGAAAGAAGAAGTTGCTTTGGAGGAAGGGATAGAACAAGTAATTAGAATGTCTTCACCATATCTATAATTCTGACAAATTTCGTTTTTTCGATGTGCTTCTAAATCCACTGGCTGAGCCAAAAATATGTATCCTAGTGCAGGGCTACTACCTGCTAAGCTCTGCAGCAATGGGCCAGATAGTGTAGTGTCAATCCTGTATAATACCACACTTGCGAGTCTTGCATAGCATGAGCCAATGTTCAAAAGTTAAACTTCATAGTTAGGTTACCTCAATTTATGTGTGTGTCGCGCATGGCAATTAAACTACCGTTTTATTTGATCCTTGGATTTTTTAGTAAGAAAAGTATCAAGATAAATAATTCTTTCATAGTACTTTTTACTTTATTTTTTAACACTTTTTCTTTGTCCAGCAACTCACAAAAATCTAAGGTCAATAGAATTTGTAAATGAGATATATTGATATTTTGCATGGTAAATAGTATATTACACCAACATGATTTTAAAATTAAGTTAACTATGTGTCCATTTCTGGACAATTCAGTACGATTTAAAGGGCTCAAATCCAATGATATTCTTGATCTTTTCATTTTGAGGTACATCATTCATTTGATATTTTATAATTTTATATTTTTTACCTATATTCTCAGATATAGTTCTAAGTTAAGCGCTGAAAGATTTTTCGGACAATCCCAAGGTTTCCCATTGCACTTGCTCCAAGCTGTTGAATTATTTCAAATGGACTTGACTCGCAGATGCCCAAAATTCTTGCACTTGCTCTAAGCTGGGCCGCCCACAATGGCCCATGTGTTTGACAATTGAAATGAACTATGAGGCGGCTCTGCTGGCCAAGCTTATTTTTAACACAAAGATCATGAATTTTCTGTAGGAATTAGGCACCCCAGTGGTTTTTCAATTGAAATAATAAAAAAAAATTCATCAACTTTTTCATTTCAGTAAAGCTCAATTGTTTTCTTTTATAGCATCGTCCAAGTTTAATAAGTTTTGGGCTAAATTACTACTGGAATTTCTGTATTAAAAATATATAAATTGTTTTTTTTTTTTATAAAAAAGTTTCCTTGTGTTTTTTATTGATAAATTGTAACAATGAGAATTTTAATTTTAATAAACTGGAGTTTTAGGACACAAATATTTTCTTGATCTTTTAGATAGATAAATTTCTTTGAACATAATTTTAATTTTTAATATTAACTATTTGCGTTAACTCTTGATTCTTTTATTACTTTAACATAAGATTTTATCAAAATTTTAACTTCTCAAAGAGATTTATATTTTGAATTAATTAGCATATAATTTTTGAAGTTCGTTCAAATTCAAAAAAATATTATTCACATGAAATAATTCCACGTTTAACATAAACATTAAAATTATCACTAATACAAAAACCCAAATAAAGTCAAAAAAATTTACTTCATTAATTTCTTGATTTAAGAAGTCAAAGGCTAATTTAGTGTAAAAATCATTGAACTTTAATGGTGTTGGTGTAAAATAATAGTTGGGCTTCTTGGATTGGGGTAATAAGCAGAATTAGTCATGTGGTTATCTCCAAAATTCATTTTCATTTTTTCTCAGTACATTTCATCTATTGGACTATGAAATCAAACTCATCAAAATTGTCATGAAAGACTTGAATCTTGAGAGAATATTGTTATAGTGTTGGAGATTGAAGCAACAAGTCTAAATTAGTATTTGGATAGAAGGATTTGAACTCTTAAGGGCTAAGTTACTATTACTAACAAGAAAGTTTATCAATTTTTATGATTGTAGAATTTCAATCAATTTTTAGTTTTGACGGACATAAAAGATAAGAAGAAAATCAAAATTTATTTTCATAAAATAATTATGTTAACTTCAAATTATTACAACAATTTTATAAATAATATACTATTGTTGTGGTGACCAATGCTTATTGTTAAAATATAATTTAACCATAACAATTTTTATTCAAAATTCTCTCTTTATGTAAATTTAATCAACCCCTATTAATTTTATTCATTTTTTTATTTTTTTTCTTATTCTAAGTAATTAATCCACAAATTCGTAGAGTAAACCTTTCATTACTGTTATTTAGTTGTATACGGAACTTATAAGTAAACAAATTTCCTTTTTTTTTTTTTTTCTATTTCGCAATAACTTATGGTGAATTTTATATAAGAAGAAGAGCATAAAAAGTGATATATTTATTTCACTAATACTTATAGATGAAGGAATTTGAAATTTGTAAATATTTATTTAATATTTACACGAAGCTTTCGGAATATTATTAGAGCATTACTATTTGGACATTACTTAAAATAAAGAATTTGTTGGAATAAATTGAATGAATTAGAAAAATCTCCAATTTGATGAAAAGCTTTCAAAATTGAAAACGTGTCTCCAATTTATTAAAAATCTTTTAAACTCGAAAATTTGTTTAATGAATATAATCGGTTATAAAGGTGTCTATGAAGAGTTGTATTTGTCCATTAACGCTGAAGGGGCACGATCAATAGACACATCTATATATATGTAAAAGGTGCATATAAGGGTTGTGAACATTTATGAAGAGATGCAATATGAACGATTAGATCGCAACCACATCTTAAAAGATGCAATATAATGGTCCAAACTAATTTTAATTAAAGGATATAATCATTCACAATGAGACACCTAGAAACTATAAATAAATCTCTCCTCATTCTATTTTTTATACATCAAATCAATTTATATTCAATTGATTTCTCTCTTCTCCTTCATACTAAAATATATTTTAATATTTTAATATTTTTATTAATCTTTTGAGAAGTATACAATCGAACTTTTTGGTTCGTTCGATAAAATTAGTATAGTACTAGACTAATTTTATAAAGAAGTGTTGTATATTGAGAGATAAATATCCAAATTCCTATAACACCGTGTAGGGGGACGAAATATGTTTTAAGGAGGGGACGAAATCTATTTTAAAAAGATTAAATTCGTGCTTACCTCATTTCAGCTGAAATGCTGGATATAAATTCAATTTTATTTCGACATACAATCAACATAATTATTATAATTAGATTGAAGGGATATTTATAAATTTTACATATGAGACACACCCGGAGTGCGTACATTGTATTTGGATATAAATTAAAATTAATTATTATAATTGAATTGGAAGGGTATTTATAAATTTTATAAATCATTGCACTCGCGCTCGCGCGCGTTCACACACACACACACACACACATATATATATATATATATATATATATATATATATATATATACATACATACATACATACGCATACCCTCGAGCGCGAGCATACACATATAAATATATGCATACATACATACACATATCCTCCGCCTGTCACTGATTGAATCGAATGAGACGCGGATTATTTTATGTTTCTAACTTTGTATCCTTTTCAATTGTATTGGAAAATGATTTGAGTTGTAGGAAAAGGAGGATTTTGTTTCTTTAATTTTGTGCTTTGCTTTTGTTTTTATCTTTTTATTTTTTTGAGAAATGAATGAACTATATGGGACCAAAATGGATTGAACATATAACTTATATTTCAGCAAGTGTGGAAATATTATTTTGAGTTTGGAATTAATATGTTTGGAACTGATAGCAATTTGTTCATGAGCTGCATAACAAATACGGATGACAATGAGTGGTTCAAATCTAAAACTCCTCACTTGGGCAAGTTTTAATAATATAAATAAATTTGGATTGGGTTTTAAATTTTTATTTTTAAATTTGATTCAACCTGACCCATTCAATTTTTTATATTTTTAAAATTATTATATATACATTTATGTGATGTTATTTTTTAAAAATATATATATTTTTAGAAAATTATAATAGTATTATTTTTAAAAAATATTTTTAAATAATTTAAAAATTATAAAGTGGATCTAACAAGTTTACCTTTAGAGTCCGAGTGTGAGTCAGATCTAGGTTTTTAAAAAACTTTAACGGGACGAATCTCGAATTTTGACAAAATCGATCATAGTAAATACTATGACTACTATAAACTTTAGTATACTTAGTAACTACATGTGGTTTTTTTGAATTATGGCTGAATATTTTGTGCTTTTTTTGCCGTTCTGGATACTCAGTCAACCTCTAAACCTGTATATTTCCACCTGCATCGCATGAATCTAATGAGCTAAAGGCTCACTCTTAGTAGGATGGCTTGAAGCTAGAGATGACGTCGGTGGCCTACTAGGGATAGATTTAATTTGAGAGATTTATTAATATGCCATGCTTTGAGTTATTTTGTAGCATATTTTGAAAATTCTATTTTGTTTTTAAATAAGTCGTTATATTATGGTTTTGTAAATAGATGTACTCATTTTTTATTTATATATATAGTGTTTATAATGAAATGAAACAACAAATGAATTCAAATTCTTTCTCTTATAGCCAAAAGGGGAACTTTTATCAAAACCATAACTCTAGTATTGATAAAAAGTTAACATTTTTTAATTTAAATGTATTAGTTTATTTAGGTTCTACAGTTAGGTTCTGAGATGTTATAGTTTGTGGTATCAGATCGGAGGTTTAGTCGTTCCTGTAGATAGAAGAAGGCATATGAACACATCCTGGCTTGGAAACTCAGTCAACTATTTGTTTATTTGTCTTTATGTTTATTTGATTATATTTCATTTCATGTTGTCATGATTATGCATTTATTACTGACTAATGAATGGAATGAGATTGGACAATGCATATCAGGTTATGGCACCGAAAAGGAAGACAATGGACTATTATTAGGGTAATCATAGTGTGGTGAACAATTTGACTGATTTCATTCAACAACAGACTAGAATGCGTGGTGAACATAATGTCTGGAATTCAATCTGGAATGACCAAATGAGTTTAGATTTTGCTAAGCTCACCTTAACTTAATCCATTATCATTTCTACTATTCTCATTCTTAGTATCATATATGATTTTTAATTTGGAATAAAGAAGTAGAATTATTTAATTTATACTTATCCTACAAATCACAAATTAAGTTTTAAGCAACATTTAACAAACTAAAAACTCCCACAACTTGTTTTCCACGGTCAACAATAAGAATTTCGTTGTATCGTCCAAACTCTTTTCAGCATTTTTGTTTCTTTAGAAATTTATCGCAAAACTAATATAACACCAATGATCAACCTATAATAATGGCATGAACATGGGATTCTAAGATGCAAACCATGCAGAGAGAGAGAGCGCGAGAGAAAGAGAGACTTATATTTAGCAGATACAACTGACGTCACTGATGCTATAATTCATCTTCTTCAATTGATAAGATTTGTGTGTGTGTGTGGGGGGGGGTGTTTAGGAGAATCACAACCCCCATCTCCAAGACTTGGTAGACACACGAAGTAGCGGATTTTCTGTTTAACGAAACTTACAACACACTTATTTCAAAAACTTGCTCGACACAACAATTTTCATGAACAAATTTTAACTTAATTAGAGTTAATTAACTAGATTTTCATATACATGATTCACACTTGTATACTTTTTATAAATCTTTGTATAGAACCAATATCATATAGAGATCAATTAATTAAAGTTTGTAAATGAGTAGTGTTATTTTTTTTTATTTTTTTTTGCTATCTTTAATAAAATACTGTGTGCTACTATTTTTGAGTGATCTATAATTGAGAATCATTACTTTAATTTTCCACCTTTATTAAAATATTTTTTATTTTTAAAAAATGAAATTTATAGAATAAGCCCTCAATTTTAAATATGTCTTACTAAACCCCCTAATAATTTTCAAAAGCTTGAACTTACAGAAATAGCCCTTAATTGCAAATTTCAACTTCCTTCATTATAGAGATTAGTCAACACATATATTATATGCTTTTTATACTCCATACTCTTTCACCTTAAACTAATACATAATTGCGAAAATGAAACTTGATTACTTATGATATTTTTTGCACAATTAAATAAAAGTCAACATAAATTTATCTACAAATCGATTACTTCATTAGTTACACTAAGAGATAAAGTCACAGAAAAGTTTGATAAATTTCATCATACATAAGTCTTTTATGTTATTAAAAAATATCGTACACCACTTAAATAAATGAATTATTGGGAATGGTTTGAAGTTAACATATTTTTGAATAAAAACTTAATTTTAGTTATACTTATTGTCATATTTCTTTATGCATCAAAGTTAAACTTGATTAAATTTTATAGTTGTATACATTGCCCAAACTTTCTCTTTGACAATAACACTTGCTACAACTCCCCCCCCCCTCCCCCTCCCCCTCCCCCGACTTTAATTCTGGATCCATCCACGAGGTAGGGGGTTAGGGTAAGGTGGCGAAGGGTTCGGTCAAACATAAATATGCCCTGTTATGGGTAGATTTTGAAATTATAAATAGATTTCAAATATGCCCTGTTATGGGTGGATTTTGAAATTATAAATAGGTTTCAAATATTAATTTTTAGACCCTGACCTATTTTGATCTGACCCATTAAATATTGTGTATTTTTTATTTACTATGTATGTTCATATATAATGTGTATATTATAATATATACTTACGTACAAAATATAAATATAATATTTTTAGAAATTAAAATAATAATATAAAATTGATAAATTGTTTATACTTTTTAATATATGTAAAGTTAACAAATATGTTTGAAATTTTAGATTTTTAAAAATTTTAAAAAAATGTACATAGAAATTTGTAAATAATTATTTTTCAATATTAATATTTTTTTTATTTTTAAATAATGACTGCAATTTTATTTTTTAAAAAATATAATTTTTAATATCTTTTAAATTATAAAGTGAGCCTTTATGGTCTAATTTTTATAATCCAGAATTTCAAATTCCAAAACGAGGTGAATCCTAAATTCACATAATTGAATTTTAAATAAAACAATACGGAAATTAATTTTTGATTAAATAAAAAGGGTTTATTTTTGCATATGGGGTAGGGATAACAATTGTTATGAATCCAATATTCACAACCGGGACCTGACTTTCTTGACTTTCCTGGGTAATAGGTTTTGTATAGGGATGAAAATGGGCCGGTGTGGGTAGGTTAGTTTGGGCTCAATCCGTTAAATTTTTTAAGGATTTAGATCTAGACCTAAATTTGGTGAGTAGACCTAGTAGACCTTTAAACTCATTTTATAATTTAGAATAATTAAAAATTATAATTTTTAAAATATTACTAGTAAAACTTTCAAAAAATATCATGTAAGTATATATCATAATTTAAAAAAAAAATGGGTCGGGTCTGATTTAAAAATAAAAAATTTAAAATCCAACTCATTTTATTTATACTGTTAAAATTCGTTTCAAATGAAGTAAGTTTGGAATGGCTTTGAATTTGAACTTACCTTTTTACCATATTTAATTTTGTAGCTCTAATCTTGACTGGATTCAAATCAGTTTAAGGGTTTCCATAGGCCCACTCCAAAACCCAACCTAGTTGTATTAAAAAATAGTTTTTAGAGTTTGCTAAATTTGTAATGTTTAAGCCCAACCTTCACCCTCAAGTCCTCAAGAGAACCACTCTCTGCTGCCACTTCAGGAGCTGCCGCCAATTTCACTTCTGCTGCCTTCCTAGCCACCAGCTATAACTCTTGGAAATCTTTAAACTTTGCGGGCGATTTTCTTTTTCTTTCTTTCTTTGTTCTTTTCCCTTACCCTTTTTCACTTCTTTCAACCTCAGGTTCTTCATTTTTATTGTAGGTAATACGTATCTTATTTTTCTTATCTATATGTATTATGATTGAGTATTGTATTTTATGGTCCAATAATGGGGTTTGTTTGAGAATATTACTGCATTGTGAGGCTGGAATACTGATGCTACTAGAATCAGCTCACGTAGTTACATGGACTCAATGGGTTGGTCGAGTTAGACCCATTTTATTGGACTTCTGGGGCGAGACGAGTGTGGATTCGAAGGAAGACTGGCCATCCAACCAGGAATTAATGGAAGGGTCTCAAATGAACTGCCAAACTCAATCCCTTACTACACCTAATATTAAATAGGATTATCAAGTTAAAATAGACAAGTAGAATTACTTAATTTATATTTACTCTACAAGTCACAACTTAAGTTCTAAGCAATATTTGACAAATTAGAAACTATCACAACTTGACGCCTAAGGTCAACAGTTAGAATTTCATTGTACATTCCAAACTTGTACATAAATTTCAGCATTTTTGTTTCTATAAAAAAATATTGTGAACTTTCTCGCGAAACTCCCGTAATACCAACTACAAACATACGAGGTGTGGAACATGGGATTCTTATTATACATGGTTAGCCACCACCGTTGCTACATATTATGAGTTTTTAATTCATTTTCTTTCTTCTACTCCTTCAAATTTCTCACTCATCCTTAGGCTCTCCTCTATCGACATGTACTTTTTAGCTCTTGCTAAGAGCTATTCTAACATGATGGGAGGTTTTCTTTGCTACAAATTCTTTAAACCTTCCCTACTTAAGGTTTTGTTGGATGATGCTAGCCAAAATCTTGTGGTTAACATCAGATACCTCCAAGAATGCTTCCAAGAAGCGGTGGACATAATCTCTGAGGGGTTTATTCTCCCCTGGGGACACTTTAAATCAGCAGGAGACAGACTTTGGATACTTTTTGTTGACCGAAAAGTAATGCGAGAAACAAAGAGATAGCTGGTCGAATCTAGTGATAGCATTGGCATGTAGTTGGTTGAATCATGTTAATGCTCACTTTGAGAGGATGGTGCGAAAGATTTTGATGTGGGTTGCATCATGAAGTTCACATAAATCTGCCTTTGGTTGCTAGGATTAAGCAATAATTTGATGGGGACTTATGCATTATGCTAGCAATTGCTTTATTATCTCCTAATTGTAAGTATTTACTGCAATCTTGTGGAGAGTACTCTCAACTAATTAGATTTGTTAAATATCAAACCGATGGTGGCAGCCCTTGGTGGTCTTTACACTTGATGTTGGTTTACAGTCTAAAATACTAAGGAAATCAACCTTTGACTAAGAAACAAAAAGTTATATTTTTGGATATAGAGTAGATATGAAAACTGGTATGGGTCCAATGATTCCCGACCTGAATCCGATTTGCTTGGTATAGGGTATGGATTTTGTAGCTCTAGACCTAACTGGCTTCAGGTCGGTTTATGGTTTCGATAGATCCACTCCGAATCTAACCATATTGCATTAAATATATATAGCTTTTAGGTAGCTTAATTTTTATTGTTTCAAGTCCAGCCTTCACCATCAAGCTCTCAAGAAAACTACTCTTCGCTGCCATTTTAGGCGTCACCCGGTCCACTACTACCGCCATTCCCAGTCACTGGCTCATCTCTTGCTACTCCTTAAATTTTGAGGGTGGTTTTCTTTTTCTTTCTTTCTTTGTCCTTTTCGCCACAGATTCTTCATTTCTATTGTGGGTATTTTCTTTATATATATATATATGTATATTATATGATTAGGCATTGTATTTTGTAGTTTAGATTTTATTTTTTATATTTTTTTTCAGGGTTGGAACATGAAGAAGGAAGGGAAGAGCAAGATTGGAACCCCTAATCTTATCTATAAGAGATGAGACTAGGTATTACCACTTCTAGTGAGTGAGTGTGGTCAGTAATGGAGCTTGTTGTAATAAGAATGTTACTGCATTGTGAGGCCGAAATATTGATGCTATTAGAATCAGCTCATGGAGTTAAACGGGTCCAATGGATTTCTCAATTTGTACCCCATTTTGTTGGGGTTTTGGGGCAGGATGGTTTAGATCCGAAAAAAGTGAGGCAAGGGATGTTGACTCGAATCCCATGAGAAACTAATAGAACGGGTTTAGGTTTTGCTAAACTCATCCAAACTCAATCCATTATCATCTCTAATATTGTCATATCATTTCAATTTGAAAAAGAGAAGTAGTGTTATTTAATTTATACTTGGCCTACAAGTCACAATTAAGTTTTAAGCAACATTTGACAAATTAAAAACTCCCACAACATGTTTTCCAAGGTGAACAGTGTGAATTTCCAAACTCATGCAAAAATTTCAGCATTTTTGTTTCTTTAAAAAAATATTGTGAATTTTCCGCAAAACTCATGTAACACCAATAATGAATGGCATGGACAACACTATTGCGAACTTAGAAAATTATTGTGAGAATGCAAAATTTATTCTCAAATGGTTAAATACAAATATAGTCGCTCAAATTTAAAAATAAAAATAAATAAAACACACGACATTGATTTAAGATTCAGACAATGCAAATATAGTCACTTAAATATATTAAAACTTGAAGTAGTCATCCAAAATTAAGAGAGCAAACGTAAATAAATTCATTGAGGGTTCGCTCCGCACCTCAAAACAAATTTCTCAGTTTCAAACCTGTTAATTCCAAACTCAAGAACACCAACCATTTACTTTTACATTATTACCATTAAAGTTTAATTATTTTAAAATTGTTAATCCTTTTACTTCTTAGATTAAGAAATTAATGAATTAGGTTTTTTTGAGAGAAATTTTATTTGCGTTTTTCAAAATAATTTTGAATTAGTAACAATTTTAATTTGTTTTTAGGTTAAACATGGAATTATTATGTAGAATAATAAAATTTGAACTTGGAGGAACTTAACAGATAATATATTAGTTAACTCAAAAAATAAATCTTTTCGAGAAGATTAAAATTTTAGTAAAATCTTATGTTAAGTAATAAAAGAATCTAGAATTAAAGTTAAAAATATATTTTTATTTATTACATTTAATATTAAATATTAAAATTGTGTTTACTGTGATTTATTTATCATAAAAAATAAATAAAGTATTTGTGTCCGAAAAATTATTGAAATTAAAATCTCCCTTAGGACAATTTACCAATTTAAAAACACAGAAAAATTTTCATCAAAATAATCCAATTTATATATCTTTTAGTATAAGAAGCCAAGGTAACTTATTCCAAAACTTATTAAATTTGAACGATGTTAATATAAAAGTTAATGAGCTTTTTTTTTGGAATGAAAATTTATATATTTTTATTGAAAAATGTAGTAAGGAATTTTTTTTCTTACCAAAAATTATTTTAAGAGTTTTAATTGACTCAATTAGAGTCAATAATTCACCTTGCTATAATATATAATATAGATATAGAGAGATTTCCAGATTCATATAAGAGCTTATATGAATCTATGCAAATAAACTGCCACAATATATCAATTTCCAAAACCAAATTGCTTCTGTTAATCGATTACAAATTGGTTGCATGTATTAATTGATTTCAAATTGCCACAATTTGCTTAATTTCCAAAACCAGATTTTTGCAAAATCATGCCAAAGCAAACTACTTCATCTATAAAATCAATGGATAAGTACTTGTTGCAATTTTTCATCCTTTTAACTTTTCTTCTCCAAGTAATGGCATCAGAGAAACGCTTTTGTTTGTTTTCACGACATGTAAAGGTTTATGTTGTCAATGGACTTCCTCCTAATTCTCCACCATTATTGATGCATTGCGCATCAGGAGATAATGATTTAGGACATCATACACTTACTACCGGTCAGAATTTTCATTTTGGTTTTTGTGTTAGTTTGACAACCTTGTTCTTCTGCCATCTTTGGTGGAATGGAAAAAACATAGCTTTTGATGTTTTTGATAGTTTTTGGCCTAATCAACTCTGTATGAATAATGTATGCTATTGGGAAGCAAAAAGCGATGGTATATACAACTCCAAACATTATCCTCTAAAGAATCTAACAAATAAGTATAATTGGTAACGTAGAGAAAGCGGCTCAATATATGGCTCGATGTGCTTTTCTCAATCAAGATAGTGCAATTGATATCCCTTTGTTAATTTCTGAGCTTGTAACATTAGAATTTAATAACATTTAAGTAAATTAAGATCTCTATTTTTGTGATTATTTCATATTTAAGCAGTTAATTTCTCCCTCTATCAATTTTGATTTATTTTTTGTCCAAATACAGTTTGTGTGTTTGTTTTTGTATTTGTGGTTAGTTTAAATTAGGCGTACATAATTCGTAGATCAATTCTTTTTTGCTCTATTAGTTAAAATTTATATTATACTTGTATAGTATATGTACATACGAATAATTAAAAAATAATTTTATTTTCTGTACACGTTGTAAACTAACATACTCCATACTTTTGAAGTAAAACGTTTTGTACACATATTATACTTACTCATATAATACTTGACGAATAATTCTCCATTTTATTAAATATTTATAATACTTAAATGAAATCTAAAAATTATTCAAAAGTTATTTATAAGTATTAATAAAATATCATATAAATAAAAATATAAAAATTCTAATAATCATGAATATACTAATTATTTTTAAAAAATATCTTTAAGTTATGTGATAATTATAAATTAAATAATATAAAAATACTTATAAAATAATTTTTGCATAATTTAAAAATAATGCAAACACAATTCATATAATAATATTATCAATATTAATTTTATTTTTGTTCCCAAATAATTCTTATACAATTGTATTTTAATCTTCCTTCTACGAATTCATATATTAACTATAAGAAAATGTCATTACAAACGGCAAAACAGAAAGTAAAATTTTCTTCGCTCACCTAATAGTCTTGTATTGGGGGTATGGCCATCAATTCTCGTGCCCATTGTTCATTTTTTGCTGATACGAATTTGCAATCCAAACTTAAATGGTTGCTGGGATTAAGCACTAATTTCATGGGGACTTATTCATTACGCAGGCAATTGTACTTTGTTAATTATCAAAATCGTTGGGGACAGAGGTTTCCACACTTCATCAATCATGGATTTAAAAAAATAAAAAAAATTCTCGTAACCTCCAAATTTTGGTTGAAATTTTAGCATATTTCAGACTTGACGAGGGTCCACAAGTCTTTTAGCTATTAAAAATGAAATACTATTTATGGTGGTGAAGGTCCTTTTCCATGCAATTGCATTTAATAATTTAAGATCTCTATTTTTGTGATTATTTCCATATTTAACCAATCAATTCTCGGCCTGTCATTTTTTGAATTATTTTCCAAGTGCAGTTTGTCCGTTTTTGTTGTATTTGTGGTCAGTTTAAATTGGACTTATATAATTTGTAGACTAGTTTTCTTTTCTGGGTACTTTAATAATATTGAATTTCGTAATATCAATATAACTTTGAATTTTGTGATTGAATGATGTATGAATTTTGTCTTCTTGTGTGTAATGTTTATCTACGTTGGTGGTGTGAGAAAAGTGTGATTGGGTAAGAAAATGTGATTAGTTTAACTTTTGGTGGCTTTCACTTATAAGGAAATGTGGCAGTGTGAAATTGTACTGGAGTGAACAAACTTTGGCAAAAAGAAAGCAAAAGTTACTCTGCTAACCTAATAATTGTCTTCTAATGGAGGTATGTCCATCAATTCTCGTGCCCCTTTGTTCATTTTCTCTAGTACAAATTTACAGGCCAAAATTAAATGGTTGCTGGGATTAAGTAGTAATTTGATGGGGACTTATGTATTATGCAGACAATGGCTTTATGGCAATCTTATGGACCACTACATTTATTACCTCTCAATAAATATTACTTTGTTAATTATCAAAATAAATAGTTGCAGGGCTTGTTCGTTTTTACATTCCATGAATGATGATGTTGGTTTAGAGTCTTAATACTAAGGAAATCAATTTTTTATTAAAAACAAATAGTTTTATTTATAGATATAGGTAGAAATGACAATTGCTATGTATACACCGGGTCCCAATTCAGATCCGACTTACTTGGAATAGGTTTGGGATAACTAATTGGGTAGGGTTTAATAATTTTTTTGTTTTTGTTGGTCATAAGTATCAGGTGAGTTATGGGTTTTGTATCCGGACTTGGTTTAGGGAATGAATTTAAACTTCTCACCTCAAATACAAAATGTGACGCAATGTACCATCGTACCACAAAGTATGGTTGAATCCGACTGGATTTTATTAACTATATATAGCTTTCAGGGTTTGCTCAATTTGTAATGTTCAAGTCTATTGCTCTTCGCAGCCACTTTAGGCGGCGGCGCCTGTCTCGCTCATGCCGCTGTCTTAGCCTCCGGCTACAACTCCTTAAACTTTGAATGTGGTTTTCTTTTCTTTCTTTTTTTCTTTGTATTTTTCCTTTTCACTTCTTTCAAGCTCCATATTCTTCATTTCTATTATAGGTAATAGGAATCTTTTTTTTTTTTTATCTAAAAATATTATGATTAGCATAGTAATTTATGGTCTAGTAATCGGGTTTGTGCAATGAGAATGTTACGGAATTGTGAAGCTGAAATATTGATGCTAATAGAATCTGCTCACACAGAGTCAAACTGATTCAATGAATTTGTCAGGTTGGACTTTTTTTATTGGGGAATTTAGGGTGTGGCGGATTGGATCCAGAAAAAGTAGGGCAGAACTAATTCGAATTCAATCAATAATAGTTAGAAATTATCAAAGTCAATCTATTGTGATCATTAATATCATATATAATTTTCAAATTAAAATATACAAGTAGATTTACTCAATTTGTACTTAACCTACAATCACAACTTCAGTTTTTTAAGCAACATTTGACCAATTAGAAACTCACACAACAGTAAGAATTTGATTGTACCTTCCAAACTTTTGTGAAAATTTTAGCATTTATTTTTCTTTAAAAATTGATGGTGTAATATATATTATTCTATTTTAACTCTTTATTGAAGAAAACGATTACATATAAAATAGTACTTATTAAAAATATAATTAGAAATATTAAATTTAATTTATAAACATCAAATTAAACAATTATTTTTTATTAATATTAATAAAAGTCTTTTGCATATTCACCAAAACACATGAGCTAATTTGTAACTTTCATATATATATATATATATATATATATATATATATATATATATATATAGGTATGTAGTATTTATATGTGTCCCCTTAGAAACATGTACTGAGCAATAAACTTAAATTGGTACATTAATACATTGTTATCAAATTAATGCCAAAAGAATAATACCATATACAATTTGTTCCATGAAAACAAATTACACGCATACCTTAAAAAAATTCTACTTCCAGAAAACATTACATAATTTTTTTCAAAAAAACTCTCGCATTCAAATAGTATTTTATATTTTTTTTTTATAAAAATTCTCACATCCAATTACCACTCCAAAAAAAAATAAAAATTCATCACATCAACTGTCATTATTATATTTTCATTTTACATCCAATCACATTCTCAAAATTCATAAATTTTTTTCAAAATATCTTTTTTTACTATTCTCTCTCAAAATAAAAATTGACGGAATGAAAGTATAATCAATCAAACTGACCTTCCTTTTTTTCTTTCCTTGTCATATAAACTTATATATATTTACAATATGCTAGTGGATTCTTGTATATTGAGTTTGATGTACTCTCTATTGTCAGACAGACCTGATAAGAATCATGAAGGAGAACTTAGTTTGACTGGTTACTACCTAGAAAGCACAAAGAGAAAGATATCTAGGGTGTGATTATATGACAACCGTTTCTAGAAATTGATTTTTTCAAAAAAAGTGAGAAAAAATATTTTGAGTAGGATATGTGTTTGGATGAGTTTTAATAGAAAAAAAAATGTAATAATGAAATTTGATGTAATTCTGTTTTTTTTTATATAAAAAAAATTTAGTTGGGTTGTTGTTTTATGGAAAAAAAATTAAAAATATTTTGATTAGTAGATTTTAAAAAGTCTTCATGGACAAGTGGCGTTAGCCATTCAACCAAAGTTCGGTGCGGTAGTAAATATATATGTGTATATGCATGCATATTATTATTAGATTTTTAAGAAACATACTTTTATATCGTGTATTGTAACTATATATATATATATATATATATATATATATATATAATTGTGTGTGTGTGTTTACGTATCTAACATGCAAATTTCTTTATAGATTTTTTTTCATTTTGTGATATTTTGAGATTTTGAAAAATTGGGTAGTAAATGGGTAAACCATCTTGAAGTTCTCAATTCATGACCGATTATAGGGTTTGTAGTGCAAGAAAAGAAAAATTGCATAGGCCACATATAGAGATAACTTGGTCACAGGCCAAGTTATAAATAATACGAGCATTGGTAACTTGAGTGAGTTAATAGTCTTGGGCCTTGCTTATTGTTAGTTTAATTGAATTACACCACGAGAGATAGGAAACTTCATTAGAGAAGACATGGTTGATGCAGAGAGCTTCAAAACTTTGCAGCATAAAAAATAAGATAGAAGGGAAAATTTCAGGGATCATACCTCTCAAAAACAGTCCAAATAAGAGGAAAAAAATTGAGATTCAAAAAAATATTCACATAAGACAAATATTTACATTTACAGACTACTAATTTATTATTTTTAAATATACAAACACAATATAAAAAAAAATTGATATAAAAATAAAATAATTTACCGTGTGATACTGACGTTGCCTCGCTGTTGTACTGTTGTTGTGGCCAAAGCACCTAAAAAGTTAAACATTTAGTTGACAAACAAAATGTGAGTACATCATGTTACAAATTTCACAATAAAAAAGTTATAATGAGCATTGGAAACTTGAGTGAGTGTGTGTCCGTGGGTGGGGGGGGTAGGGTGTTTGGGAGAAGCACAACCTCTACCCCAAGACTATTAATTATAACAAAAACATCCAAGGTACTTTAAATATTTTATTTTAAGTATAGAACAAAAATATTTAAGGAACTAAATACAATAGTAATTTAAAAAATAAATAGTAATATAACAAAATAAGATCTTACATAAATTTATGATCACATTAATCATCAATTTGTTTAATTTTGATAGTTGGAGAGGTTTTCTCTTACCTGATTTATGAATTTGTTTTTGCATTTGATGCATTATATATGATCAAATTATAATTTCACATGTTAAAAATTGATAAATAACTTTTTAAACTATTTGTAAGAATATTCAATTTTTTTAGTTAATGCAATATTTATAGTTAATCAAGAGAATATACTAAAAAAATAAATACAAAGTATAACATTTAATCAAAAACTTTTAAATACATAATTTTTTTTTTTGCCTTCATAATACTAATTAATTCAAAAATATATAAAGGTTAATCTTATCCATCTACTTATTTACTCATCTTGCTCACTTCATTTTATCTCTTATTCCTTTCATTAAAATATAACAAAAAATAAAATATAGAAGATTTATAAAAAGTTGCCTTTCATTATTACTTTTATTCCATTAACAAGCACATAGATATTTTTATCATAAAACTTAAAATATGACTATTTGAATCCATCTGAGGTTTGAATTAACAAATGGTTCAAGAAAATACAAATCGATATGTATTAAACGAAGTTCTTCTACTTCTTTTTTTGTAGTGGCTTATATATAATTTTAGATTCTATCCAATTTTAATGCATGTTTCAATCTTTCATATCATATTTTTATTTTATTTAGTTAAATTATCTTGTTATTTAAGTTTTTCATAAATATCATGCTGATACTTGAATTTTTGCAATTTTTAAGGTGTAATTTTTTAAGAGTCCTAACTTTTGACGTAAATATTAATACATATTAAATAAAATTCTTGTAAATTTTCTTCTACTTTTTTTACTAAAACTTGTATACCTTTTTTAATACTATTTACTTTTAATTATCCTTCATTTTTTATTTTGTTTTATTTAATTACATTAAATTCGATTTATTACTAATATTGATTTAAGATTATCTAACAATATACCTCCACATAAGAATAAAAAGACTATAATCAAATACAAGAGATTGAAATAATAATATAATTTTAAAACAAAAACTTATGAGGTGTAATATAAATATGATTTGCAGAAGTCATATAAATCCTTAGAGTATAAATCTATTTTCTTTTTAATTTTTTGGATTTTTCACCTTATTGATTAGATCTAATTAAAGTAAAGAATAAGAAGAAAATATAATAAAAATAAAGTAATTATTTCTTTTATTCTATCTACTCTTTTTTCTTAAATTTCAATATTTAAAATCTCTTCTAAGGTTTTATTAACCATGTTAATATTATAACATAACACTTGAAGTTAAAATTATTTGAATCCAACTCTTGAGGTTTGCAATTTTACTAAATATTTTTCAGTTTTATTATGTGGAAAATTCCAAAATAAATTATTATAAATACAAAACATAATCTAACATGCATGAAAATGATCCCATCATTTTCTTTAAAAGTCACTTTTTTTATTGGATTGGATCCAAAAAAAAAAAAAACAGAGCGGATCTAATTTCGAATCCAATCAATAGAAGATTGAAAATTATCCAAAGTCAATCTACAGTCATCCTTAATATCATATATAATTTATCCTTAATATCATATATAATTTTCAAATTAAAATAGACAAGTAAAGTTATTCAATTTGTACTTAACCTACAATCAGAACTTGCGATTTTTGAGCAACATTTGACTAATTAGAAACTCCCACAACAGTAATACTTGGTTGTACCTTCCACACTTTTGTGGAAATTTTAGCATTTTTTGTTTCTTTAAAAATATATTATGAACTCTGTGGTGAAGCTTACGTAACACCAACAACGAACATATGATCACAAAATAAACATTATTGGTAAACCACGTTTCGGTAGGACGATGATGCAAATAAATTCATAAAGCAAACGTAAAATATGAATCTTGTCCAATTTGATTAAATTATCACAAATAATCATTTTTCATGAGTGGCCTAGCACTACTCTAATTTCACCATCGTGCTCATTCTCCTATTGTTATTATTTTTTTTTTCTCACTCATGTACCACACTCAGACTACCCAATTGCCCTTTTCTATATAAATATTGTGAATCACAAGTCATTTGGATGCAAACCAAACACATAGAGACAGACACGGAGACAGACACACACGGAGTTAGCAGAAACGACTTACAAGTGATATGAGGTCACTGATGCTATAATTCATCTTTTTCAACTTATATAAGATTTGTGTGTGTGTTTAGGAGAAGCACAATCCCCCACCCTCCAAAATTTATTAACAATAGTAATAAGAACATGTTTTGCATGTGATTCATATAATTTATTAAAATAATTATATTATTAAACAATTAAAATATTAGAAGGTAATTTTATAAATAGAAAAATATTAATTAAATACTGAATTAATTTAACAAAAATATTCAAAGATAGTTCTGAATATTTTATTTTAAGTATAGATCGATATAAATGATTAAACAAAAAATATTTAAAGAACAAAATTCAATGGTAATTTAAAAAATAAATATTAATATAACTAAATAAATTCTTAAATAAATTTATGATCACATTAATTATCCTTTTGTTTAATTTTGATGGCTGGAAAGTCTTCTTTTTACTTGATTTCACGAATTTTCTTTGCATTAGATGCATTTATATATGATCAAATTGTAATTTTATATGCTAAAAATTGATAAATACTTTTTTTCAATTATTTGTAATAATATTCAATTTTTTTAGTTAATGCAATATTCAAAGTTAATCAAGAAAAAATACTAAAAAATAAATATAAAGTGCCACATTTAATAAAAAACTCTCAAGTAAACTAAATTATTTTTTTGCTAAAATCAAATACATTATCATGATATTATTCATAATTACTAATTAATTCAAAACAAATATAAAGGCTAATCTTATCCATTTTCATTTTTACTCCTCTTGAACACTTCACTTTGTCTCTCTCATTCCTTTCCATAAAGAAATATAACCAAAAACAAAAATTACAATATAGAAGATTTATAAAAAGTTACCTTTTTTTTTTTCATTTCATTAACAGCAACATAGATATTTTTATTATAAAACTTAAAATTGGGTTATTTGAATTCACATGAGGTTTAAATTAACAAATGGTATAAGGAATACCTTAGTAATGTTAAATTGATATATATTAAATAAAGTTCTTCTATTTTTTTGTAGTGGCTTATATATAATTTTAAATTCTATCCAATTTTAATTTTTGTTTCAATCTTTCATATCATACTTTCCTTTTGTTAAGTTAAATTATTTTGTTACTTAAATTTTGTCATAAATATCATATTGATGTTTGTATTTTTATAATTTTTAAAGTGTAATTTTTAAAGGGGCCTGACTTTTGCCGTAAATATTAAATACATATTAATAAAATCCTATTAAATTTTCTTCTATGTTTTTTAACTAAAACTTGTATACTTTTTTTAATTCTATTTACTTTTAATTATCCTTTATTTTTTTATTTTATTTCATTTAATTACATTAAATTATTTTTGTTACTAACATTGATTTAAGATTATCTAATACCTCCATATAAGAATAAAAAGACTATAATGAAACACAAGAAATTAAATAATAATAAACAAAACTTTATGAGGTGCAATATAAATATGATTTGTGAAAGTCATATAAATCCTTATTTAGAGTATAAATATATTCTCTTTTTAATTTTTTTGAGTTTTTCACCTCATTGATTAGACCTAATTAAAATAAAGAATAAGAAGAAAATATAACAAAAATAAAACAAATATTTCTCTCATTCTATCCACTTTTTTTTTTTAAATCTCAATATTAAAAATTCAATTTAAATTTTTGTAAGGTTTTATTAACAATCAAGTGAATATTATGCCATAACACTTGAACTTAAGATTATTTGAATCCACCTCTCGAGGTTTGCAATTTTACAAAAATCATCTTTCTAGTCTATTATGTCAAAAATTCCAAAAACAAAAATTATTTATGAACAAAAAAAATTATAACATAACATGAATGAAAATGATCCCATCATTTTTTTAAAAGACATGTTTTAAATTAAAAAAATAATAATAATAAGACATTTGAAACTCTCTTCGATTGCATACCAAATACCTTAATTTAGTAAATAATAAAATCATATATAGTTTTAAAAATGAAATAGGAGAACAAGATTTTAATTTTGTGGCAACATTCAGCAATTACAAATATTATTGATTAATTTTATATTTAAGAATAACTTTGCAAAAATTAAAATTTTTGAAATGAGTACTTTAAAATAAAAATAACTTAAATTAAATTCTATCCTGTGCAATGATTAAAGAGAATATACTAATACATATATTAGGAAACAATAAATACTAATAAAAAAATATAGTTTTCAAAATGCATAAATTATTATAAATATGTAAAAGAACAAAAGCTCAAGTATACTTACTAAAATAAAGCGTATAGATTAATTTTTATATGTTTGAAATATATATAACTCCTTCTCATTATTTTTTTTCTAAAAGTGTACGAGGTAGTATGCTATTAACGATGGCATTTGCAAATGAACTTGAGTCTTTCATTTTATTACTAAAGTTAGCAATTGAAAATTTGTGAACCATATACAATTATAAAAATCATAATTATTCTTTATATATGAAATTAATCTATATTTTTTTTGTCATTGAAGAGACTATAAAATTTAAAATTTGACCTTATTAGTTTCTTTTATTTATAAATTTTATTTATTATAAAATATAACTACTAATTAGTTTTTTAAAAGTTATGCCTTTTTTTAAAAAATAAATAGATATGGTACTTTGATTTTGAAATAAATTTCTCTAAAACTTTTTAATCAAATAAGAGGACATGGTTGCCAAATATTCAAACCTCAAAGTACAAAAGGCTAAATTTGTAGTCCGAATTTTACCGTGAATATGATATTGATACTTGAATTAACATACAGTTTAGAAGTACTTGACATTTGCCGTAAATGTCAAATTGTGTTATATTAAATGAAGTTCTTTTAGTTTTTCCTCTTACTGTAGTATATATATACTTTTATACTTTAAATTGTGACAACTTTCTCTTATTCTATCTACTCTTTTTTCTTTTTAAATTTCAATATTTAAAAATTGATTTAAAATCTCTTCTAAAGTTTTATTAACAATTATGTAAATATAATTATCATAACACTTGAAATTAAAATTATTTAAATCACTCTAACCCTATTATGTTAAAAATTCCAAAAAAAAAAAATTAAATCTACAACCTAACATATATGACAATAATCTATCATTTTAATAAAAACTCATATTTATACAAAAAATATAAAAAAGTGATAAGTCAAAACTCAACATTTGAAACTCTCTTTGATTGATTACCAAATACTTTAAATTAATGAATAATAAAATTATATATAGTTCTGAAAAAGAAATAGAAGACCAAAAGTTTAATTTTGTGGCAATAATCAATAATTTTAAATTTTAAAACTCACTTCAATGTAAACCACATATCATTATTTAATAAATAATAAAACTGTATTTAGTTTTCAAAAAGAAATAGGAGACCAACATTTTAATTTTGAGGAAATCATCAAAAATTATAAATAATATTGATTAACTTTTAATGAGAATAACTTTGCAAAAATTTAAAAAATTTAAATGAATATTTTGAAATAAAAAATAACTTAAATTAAATTCTATCTTCTTGAATAATTAAATAGAATATGCTAATTCAGATATGAGAAACAATGAATATTAAAGAAAAAATTAAAATTTTTAAAATGCATAAACTTTTAGAATTAAGTAAAAGATCAAAATTAAGTTCAAATATATTTATTAGGAAAGAATATAAATTAACTTTTATATGTTTGAAACGTATATAATTTTAAAAATACTAAATGAAGGTCGTCTTTGAAAATCATAATCATAAAAAGAATGTTAGACCAAAATCTAAATCATGAGGTTTAATAATATATGAAATTTGTATTAATATTTATATATGAAAAATGCATTTGAAAATAACTTCTTTTGATTTTCTTATCTGAAAGTGTACGATGTATTATATTATTAAAGATGTAATTTGCAATTAAACTTGAATTGTTTATTTTATTATAACAATTGCACAGTTGTAAATTTGTGAACCGTGTATAATAATAAAATCCTAATTATTCTTTAAATATCAAAATTAATCTATATTCTTCACGTTGTTGGAGAGACAATAAAACTTAAAATTTGATCTTATTCATTTTTTTTTATATAAAATTATTTACTATAAAACATAACTTCCAATTAGTTTTTTAAAAGTTACGTCATTTTTTTTTAAAAAATAAAGGGATATGGTACATTGGTCTTTAAATAAATTTATCTTTGAATTTTTTATCAAATAAGGGGATGTAGTTGCCAAATATTCAAACCTCAAAGTGAAAATAAACCCTTAAATTTACTATGCACTATTTAACATACTAAAGTTTAAGGCTAAACTTGTTAAATGAATTTTATCGTGAATGACATATTAGTACATAAATTAACATGTAGTTTATCTGAGTTTTGCTGTAAAAGTTAAATTATTACATATTAAATGAAAATTTTTTATTTTTTCTTCTTACAATGGCATATGTACACTTTTAGACTTTATCAAATTTTAATTCTTGTTTCTATGTTTCATATTATATTTTATTTTATTAAATTAGATTATTTTGTTACCTAAATTTTATCATAAATATCATATTGATACTTGCATTTTTTTAAATTTTTTATGTTATGTTTTATTTGGATAAATCAAGTTTTATCTATTGGCAATATAGATTTAAGATTTTCTAACAATATACTTTCATATAATAAGAAACAAAAAGTTTATGATAGAATGTAAGAGATTGATATCATAATATGCTTTGAAAAAGAATATTAGTTTTGAAATTAAAATTTTTGAGGTGTGACATAAAATAAGATTCATAAATATCCTATTAACTCTTTATTTAGAGTTCAAAAGTGACATTTTTTGTTGGAATAAATTTGTTTGCTCTTTATTCTTCTTCTTATTTTTTCAAATTTTTTCGGACTTTTCATCCTACTATAAGGCCTAAGTAAAATGAAATATGCCAAAAAAATACAATAAAAATAAAGTAAACAAAGGTTCAAGGATATATCCATTATTACCAAAAAAAAAAAAAAAGATAAAGATTAACGAAAAAACTTACATTCAAAAACAAAAATAAATATGTATGAATAACAAAAAAAATCTTATACCAATTACTTTTCATTTAGCATCAAAACTCATAGAAATAATTTATTTATTTTTATTTTTATTTATATTGTAAATTCATCTTCTTTTTTTTATAGAATTATAATAGAAATTTATTAATTGTAGAGAAAATGTCATAAATTTAATATACTGTTGTGCATAATACTCAATTTTAAACGATCATAATTTTATCATACGGATTTCTCTATATATACTTATGAAATATGGTTGGAAAGTTTTCAAAATCTAGTTTAATATGAAACTGTATGTTTTTTAAAAAGAATATGAGATACAAAAGGGCACTTGAAACTTGTTCAAATTATATTATCAAAAATAATTAAAGTTCAATTAAATCCTCTCTTTTTACTATTTAATACTTATTCAATAGGGTTATATAAGATATCTCAAAAATTTCAAGAAACCTTTTGAATCATTCACACTATTATAGATTTTGAGTGTTTGAGTATAAGCATTTAATTTTTTTTAATATATTTATTATTATTCAATCTTAGTTTTATATTATCATAATTATTGAATTTATTTAATAGAAAGAATATATTATGAAAAATTAATTAAATTGATGATTGAATCTAAATTAGTATGTAAAAGATTAAAGGATATATCCATCATTACACAAAAGAAAAATAGATAAAGACTACTGAAAAAACTTAGATACAAAAAAAATGTGTATGAATAACCAAAAAAATCTTATACCAATTATTTTTATTTAGTATCAAAGCCCCTAGAATTATTATTTTTATTTTAATTTGTTATTTATATTGTAAAATCATCTTTCTTTCTTTTTTTAGAATTATAATAGAAATTTATAAATTGTAGAAAAAATTATAAATTTAATATACAGTTGTGTATAATACTCAACATTAAACGACCATAATTTTCTCATACAAATTTATCTATATATGCTCATGAGATATGGTTGAAAAGTTTTCGAAATTTAGTTTAATATAAAACTGTATGTTTTTTAAAAAGAATTTGGGATACAAAAGAACACTTGAAATTATGTTCAAATTATATTTTTAAAAATATTAAAATTCAATTAAACCCTTCCTTTTGACTATTTAATACTTATTCATTAGGGTTATATTAAATATTTCAAAATTTTCAAAAAGCCTTTTGAATCATTCACACTTTTATATATATATATATATAGATAGATATAGATATAGATATAGATATAGATATGCACATATAACCTGAAATTTATAGAATAAGCCCTCAATTTTAATTATGTCCAACAAATGTTTTAAATTCAACCCCCTGAAATTTTTCAAATGCTTGAACTTACATAAATAGCCTCAATTTCAAATATATATGTAAATTTCAACTTTCCGTCAACTTATAGTCAAAACATATATATTATATACTTTTTATACTCCATACTCTTATAAAGTCACCTTAAACTATTACATAATTGCGAAAAAAAGAAAAATGACCTATGCTCTTTCTTGTAAAGCTAAATAAAAGTCACCACAAATTTTATCTGCATTAATTACACTAAGAGATAAAATCACAGAAAAGTTCTATAAATTTCATCATACATTCCTATGTTATTAAAAAAACATCGTACACCACTTCAATAAATTTATGTGAGGGATTAGTGGGAATGGTTTGAAGTTGACATATTTTATGAATAAAAAAAAGTTCATTTTAGTTATACTTATTGTAATTTTTATTTATGCATCAAAGTTAAATTTGATTGAAATTATAAAGTTGTAAACGTCCCAAACTTTCTCTTTGGCAATAGCATTTGTTTCTCAGCAAGACTTTTCTTTTGGATCCATCTCGGTGTAGGAGATTAGGTTAAGGTGGCGAAGGGTTCGGTCAGCCCAGATTTGCCCCATTAGGGCAGGGGCAGATGTTGAAATCATAAATGAGTCTGCATATAAATTTTTAGATGCCAACCTATTAAATATTGTATATTTATTATTTATTATGTATATTCATATATATATCTATATGTGTGTGTGTGTATTACATATATACTTAAAAATATAAATATAATATTTTGTAAATTAAATCAATAATATAAAATTAATAAATATTTTATGTTTTTTAATATATATAAAAGTAACAAATATGTTTGAAACTTTAAATTATTAAAAATTTAAAATATGTACTTATAAATTTGTAAATTATTAATTTTCAGTAATAATATTACTTTTTCATATTTGAATAATTATTGTAATTTTTTTTAAAAAATATTTTTTAATATCTTTTATATTATAAAGTGGGCCTTAATGGTCTAATTGGCCTTGATGTCTGATTTAAATTTTAACAACTTCATCTTAAATTTGTCCGGTTATCCATTCCCAATATTAGGATTGGAGGTGGCCCCAAATCTACCATTGAATGTGACTTACTCTAAAGTGAACTTTCCTAAAATTGTCATTCCTAGTATTATGGTTCACCTGTCATAAGAATTGAGTTTGTGTGTGTCTGTCTGTTTAAGGTTAAAAATCCGAAAGAGAATTTGGAGCCTCTTGCCCCACATCATTCATCACTCACCAGGCTACCAGCCATAAAACTCTCCACCAACCCCCCCCCCCCCACCACACACACAGAGTAGATTAAAAATTCAATACATGGCTACTTGTAATTTACTTTCATGAACTCATAATTTTCAATAATCTAGATTCTACAGTTGTAAACATAGTAGTCAGTTGAAGTAATATTTTCTCTTAACCCAATAAAAAATGGGGTATATTTTATTGATGGTGCTAATTTTACCTCAAAAATATTAATTTAATTATTGGTGAGACATTGGAATTCTACTAGAAATATTCTTTTGGAGAATAGTGGGTCATTTATTTTTTCTTGTCTTACAATATTAATGCTAACTAATTATTTGATGCTTGAATCATATATAGTCATTACATTTAAACACCCAAGGGGGAAGAAAAATATTTCTACATGCAGGAAGCGAACATCTTT
>JAGSPU010000250.1:0-40165 GCA_019321725.1 Paulownia fortunei | reverse complement strand
TTTGTACTGATGCTTTTCTGGTATGCAAAGTATCCTTGGTCTTTGTGTATTGTACTAGCTGATAGTATTTCTCCTTTCCTTACAAAACCTTGATCCTTACATCCAAGTTGATAATACATTGACAAAGCTGATTACTGATTAGGCATTTAATTGTTTAGGATTACTGTCATGTCTCTTCAATTTTTTTGGTTGAAAGGCTTGTTTGTTCTCGATTTTGCATTACATTTTTTGCTGAAATTACTGATGCACATGAGAACTGTCTCTCTCTCTCTCTATATATATATATATATATCTTTTTTGAACTTGTTTTTTTCCATTAAATTTCCCAGGTACATATTGTGTACAGCCTTTTCTACTACTTCTGCGCTGACAGACTGGAGCAGTGTTTTTTATTCTGTTATATATACTTCAGTACCTACTATTGTTGTTGGTATTCTAGACAAGGACTTAAGTCACAATACATTACTCAAATATCCAAAGCTTTATGCTGCGGGTCATCGACAAGAGAGTTACAATATGTCCCTCTTCTGGATTACAATGGTTGACACATTGTGGCAGAGCCTTGTTCTCTTCTATGTACCCTTGTTCACCTACAGAGAGAGCACTATTGACATATGGAGTATGGGCAGCTTGTGGACAATAGCAGTTGTTATCTTAGTCAATGTGCACTTGGCAATGGATATTCAACGCTGGGTATTTGTTACTCATATTGCAATATGGGGATCAATAATTGTAACGTACAGTTGCATGGTGGTGCTTGATTCTATCCCTGTTTTCCCGAATTATGGGTTAGTTTATTTTCATAGTGATCTTAATTTGTTGAAAAATGTTAATTATAGTACATTAATGGGATTTGCCATTGGTCCTCTATGGTTCACAGTGTGAAATTGTTGTTATATTGCAGTACAATATACCATCTTGTGAAGTCACCAGCTTATTGGCTCTCCATTTTGCTTATAACGGTTATAGGATTGCTTCCCCGGTTTATTTTCAAAGTTTTCCATCAGATCTTTTGGCCTTGCGATATCCAAATCGCTAGAGAAGCTGAAATATTGAGAAAAAGGCGTCGGTTTTATGGGTCAAAGGCAGATCAGGTTTCAAGCTGACGTGCATACTATCTATAATTTATATTAACCTTCATTTGGTGAGCCTCTCCTCAAGTTTGTTCAGATGTGTCTTCCCAGTTGCATTCAGGCATTGAAATTAATTGGTAAGTCCAACATTCAATCTATCTTTTTTGTTTTGCAGACAATTGTCTGTTTCATTGTTGTCTAGTGAATGCAAGTTGGTGATATCCCTTATGTGGTATCGTTCTGACAATATTATGGTGGGAATTTAGTGACAATGTCTTGCTGGCTTTCCAAAATCTGGAATAAAAAAGTAGAAAGTAAATTCGTAGTTGTATCATTTTATCTTGTTCTTGGGGATCAGATTCCTGCAGCATTTATTAATTCATACTCTGACTTGGCATTTTTAACACCCCAGGGATTGACAACTTTTCTGATTTAGATTGGTGGTAAAAAATCATCCATCGGATTGGATGGTAAAGTTTTTCTTTTCCTTACTCATGTTCACTGAGCTCTATTATGTGCACAACAATTATGTGAATTAAAAGGTAGAGTCATAGACTTTTCGTTCTTATGATTGGCAATTTAAATTAATATATTTATAATACACACGCACATGCTCAATGGAGAAAATTAGGTCGAGGACTGCGCAGATAAGGGAAAGAAGAGAGATGAAAAGGTCACTATGTTTGGTTTTATTTTCAAAATTGCATTTTCATCTCCTAGGAATAAAAAAGTGTTTGGTAAGTGTATTTTGGGGGAATTATATCATTGCCCAAGAACATCCTGAAAACCCTTCTCCCATCTTTATATATCTTCTAATCATTACATCAATTTAAATGTATACATTTATATATGTCTCAATCATTATAAGAATAAATAATATGTATTTATATCTATAAATAATATATATTTATATCTATCACTCATTATCTTATATATTTTTCAATAAGTACCTCAATTTAATAACAGCACAAATACTATAAAAAAGCTTGATGTGAAAAGTTTCCTGTTGGGGTTTCTGATCCTTCCTGTTCTCCACTACTCATATGTGTATGTATATGTGTGTGTCTACCCAATTGCATGTCAGTTTTACTTACTCTCTTTCTGTTAAATATAGCTCTCAATTTGTTGTAGATGGTGAAATCATATTTATGTTGAAGCTCTCCTCTGGTTTTCCCTTATTCTAGAACCTATGCTATTTAATCTCTTGCTGATTTAGCTGCTTAAACTGGCTGATTCTTATTTTGTTCACTCTAATTCTGCTGTTATTATTTTTGGTTTTGCATTATCAGGGCTTTGGTCCCATAGTTCTGAATACGTTCTGAAATTCTAAATGCTAACTAGAGAAACTTCAATCAATATGATTGCTGAGGTCTGAGTATTAGATTGGTTGACTTTCATGAAATACTTGGTTTCAATTGAATTTTCAGTAACACATGGTGCATTTGCTCTAAGAAATCCTAACCAAAGGCATCTAACTCCTTCTCACTTTGAATAAAAACCATTGTCATGTCAGACTATGGTCGTTGCAGTTTTGAATAGTGTTGATCTAATTTCTTACCTTCTTCGTGTAGGCTTTAGCTTTATAATGTATTGTTTGATCTACCAGAAGCCTGGTGTTTCATGTCCCAGATGCATAAACTGTTCCCTGATTTTCTCATGGAGTTTCCTGAAGTGTTCTGCTTTTAAATGCTTCAGAATAGCTGCATAAGCTGATTGCTGGCATGTGAACCAACTAAGCGGAACAGCCAAGAGACGCATTAAATATTCTGCTTAACTCATACAAAGCAGGGGAGAGGGTTGCCTTGACGCCTAGCTGTGTTAATCTTAGTGGAGATTGAAGACCAAAGAATTCAGTTGAGATGGAAAAAGTCAAATTAGGCTACAGAGAGTGCTTCTGTGTTGTCTGGTGTTGCTTGATATGGAGTGGCAACAGTCCAGGTAATTTTAGTTGTGCCTGGAAGAATGAAAAGAAACAAAGATGAGATACAAGGGCAAGTAAGGGAAGACATAGGAGGCTGTGTATAGTGGTTTATGTAGAGAATAGGTGTTTTCATTCTACAATTTGTAAGAATCGACAAAGTGTGTTTACATCTCAGGGTAGATTTTTTAAGTGTAACAAGTGAAAGTTTGTTTGGTATTTCTTTTTCCTCGTGGTCCTCTTTTTTTTTATTTCTTCTTTTTCGTTTTTGGTGGCATCTGAGATATGTTGTAGACCATGAGCATGCATAGAAACCAAACAGAGAAGTAGCATTCAAGCAGAGATATACTATTATTTTTTTCCTTAAAATAAAAAAAACCAAGAGAAAAAAAAAGAAGAAGGTAAAGGCTGAAAAAAAAAAAGGTAAAGGCTGTTTTATTAGTTTATTATTCATTATTTCTATTTTTATATGTGCGCGCGCGTATGTGTTTTTTGTTTTATTGGGTTGGGGTTGGGGGCGGGGTGGGTGTTAGGACTTGGGAGAATCCTGCAAGTGGAAAACAGAGTTGTTCTCTTGGGTTGCGTTTAAATGAGGTTACCCTACACTTGGGGATAGGCCTATCAAAATGGGAGGTTTTAGTCCTTTTTAACCATTCTAGCTACTCTCTAACTTTACATGAAAATAAAAATTGAGATTGCTTGGGGTTGCTAACTTGTATCATTTTACTTTTTTTATTTATATTAATCTCCATAATTAATTTAGTGGCTGCATTCCAAACTTCCACATACACTTTTTTCTCTTCGTACATGTTCATTTTTGCCTCAGATAAATGTAATAAATTAATTTTACTAAATTTGGACCTATTGAGAACGATAGCTTTTTACCACTTCTGATTGTTTTTTTTTTGGGGGGGGGGGTTGGGGGGGGGGGATTTTAGGCAATTAAAAGTGGATAAAAGTATCTGTTTTTGGAAATTACTAGATGCAAGTTCAACACACCATTGTTAGCATATTTTTAAGGAAAGCGATAAATAGTTTTAATGTAGGAGGTGATGTTTTTATGCTTCTCCTCACAGAACTTCAACTACAGTTTAGTATGTGTCTCAATTTTAAATAATACTACAAGTTATTAACTGAATTGGGTGTATATGCAGTAAAATTTCGGCCCGTTGTGTACGATGTGTGAGCGTGCATGCAAGTAAACTAGTTCAACTGTCCAAGCATGTGACAGCTTTTGAGCACAAAGTGGAGAAAAAATTGAAAAATGTATGATTGTCTTCTACTTCATATTTTCCACAACAATGAAGAGAAACACACACACACACACACACAGTGTGAACACTGCTTTTTTCACATGGGGAATTGGAATTGGGACTTTGTATTTGTCGTCATATTAAATTGTATTGTATTCTTTTCAGGTGTGAACGCACCCTCCTGTCAAACCCAACACACACGCCATTCCAACACACCATTGACATAAAAATATTTGATCAAGTATATATATTGATATCCAGTGTTGCATTTCATTGCATGCAGGCATACAATCGAGATTATTGCAGGGGCGCGGTATGCCCTACGTTAATCAATGATGAGGTGTAGGAGCTGTGTATCTGGTATTAGTATTTTAATCAGACTTGGTTAAGCAAGCATATAGGATTAGTTAAATTAACCTAACTATATTTAATTGAGTAAAGAAAAGGGTGATCTATATATCTGATTGGTTGGTCAAACTTAGTAAAGGAAATTGAGATAACGACTATCCATCTGATTGGTTGATCATACATAATCGAAATTATCGGAGAATTGGTGACTCAATATATTTGTTTTCAAGGTGTGTAGGTTGTAATTACTCAACAGATGATCTGAGCTTGAAATCTACCAATATGTTTTCACTCATTTATGTGGAGCACTGTAGCTAGCATTTCTCAGCTGATACTTTTATACTAATATATAGGAAAATTAATTAATAATATTTTTGGATTATTAATTGAGTATAGGCTATATATATGTATGGGGAAATGATGGTGATATTGATTCAACAGCAAAAGTTAAAAAGAGATTTGATGTTGGAATTGAGGTCCACAGAGTAGATAAAGCCTCTACATGACAGTGTAAAACAATAAGATAAGAAGGTAGCTAGGCAACATGTGACCATGCTGCGTACGATACCATGGAATACGTATCATGTTTTTTGGGTTTCCGACCTTAACATCATTACCCAACAAAATCCTTCCCAAGTTGGGGAATCTCATAACAAAGTGCTTGGATTGGTTTTTCAACACACCTAATTTGGGATAAATGATAAAATCTGATACATCACAAAACGATCAACTTCTTTAGGATGGAAATTAACTTGCATCTTCAACACTCACCTATTCCAGATTCTTCATGTTACGACTTTTATAATTCCTGTAGCCTTGCCCTTTGTCACCAAATTAGGCCTTACCCATAAGGCCAGTGAAACTTACATACAACTCCTCTTGCTAGAATTTCAAAACTGAAAATAAATATAATCCCAACATTAATAACTAATGAACAAAAAAAAACAAAAGAAGAAAAGAAAGTTTGGCTTGTCTCAATGAGAACAGAAACACCCCCCTAGAGAAAATAAAAATACAACTACCACATAATTGTCTTCATCGGGACCTATAAGAATATAAGTGTATTTAACAGTGGTGGCCCCATGCCACATTTCAACAAAACCATCTCTTTGAATTCCATCTAAGGTCATTATTGTCATTATACTTAGCTGGGGCGTTAAGGTTATGAAGGGTTGGGCCGCAAGCAAGTTTGGATTGGTATAATATATTCCAAGATGTCTAGTGGCATATGGTATGACGAACCCCGTGACAAAGCAGGCATACGCCATCAATAATGCGATAGGGAGACTACCCCCACGCGCTATACAGGCCGTGTTTAACGTACTCTTCCACGACCCGTCTTAATCTAGTTCACAACCCGATCCACATGCGCATGTTTTCTTTGGCGTTAACCGCATAGTTGGCTGACAAGTGATCTAACAAATATTAGTGCGCGTATGATTGGGATTTTCCCAATCTCCATGAATTTCCTACAAATTTCCTCTAATATTTTTAGCAATTTCAAGACCACAGTTTCTACTTCTCTCTCTCTCTCTCTCTCTCTCTATATATATATATATATAAAAGGGCTTGGTTCATTAGAGTGGAAGCTACACACAGTAAATATATTTTAGTATGGCGTCTTCTTCTTGGGTTGCGACTGGGAGTAGTATATCCACCGATCGGAAAAGGGTTATCGGCGAATTGGCTCGTGGCCGGGAAATAGCTGACCAGCTCCGGCTCATGCTGCGTGAAACTGGCGTTGATGTTACTGCTTCAGTATTGCCTGCTCAGGGCCTGGTTGGCAAAATCTTGGACTCCTTTACTCACTCTCTTTCCATACTTTGTGCTGGCGGTGAGTCCGATGAGGTTTCTCAAGTTCCGGCGGTGATGAATTCACCTGGCCTGAAATGTGAAGATTCCGGCGAGAGTTGCAAGACGCCGGCGCCAAAAGATCGGAGAGGATGCTACAAGAGAAGGTATGTTATTATGAGAATGACATGTGTATATATATATATTAGGAATTTATCCTTGTTGTGATCCAACTAATTAATTTCTCCTTTATTTTGGTAAGAATCTTTTGAACTGAATGCAGTAAAGTGTTGAATGTATAAGCTTTAATTGATCACTAATATTTTCAAAAACGTTATATGAAACAAGAGTATATTTAGTTTTTTTTTTTCACAAGGGTTATCTAGTCTTTTGATACTATAATGACAATTTTGTGCTTTAAATAAATTATATTTCTTTGCCCCAATTTGTTCATGCCCAAGTCAACACAAACCAAGAGGTTACCGATTTCAACCAATGACTATTATGCCCCTAGCTAACAATAGACGATTCCGGCCAATATAAACGTTAACTGGTCTTGAGATCAGATTAGCAAATGTTGAATCACATATGCGTGTTTATTTGAATGATCTAACAATTAATGTTTCAAGAACACTATATGATGGATGAATCGTGTAAGAAAATTTAGTTGGAGAAATATCTTATTCTTATAAAGATTTCATTTTGTTATTGTAGTACCATTTCTCCATACTTTTTGCGAGTCCTAACCTGAAAAATGAAAAATTGTCCTCTTAATTCTTGCAGGAGAACTTCGGAAACATGGACAAAAGAGACCCCTAGTTTGTTTGAGGACGGCCATGCATGGAGGAAATATGGACAGAAAGTGATCCTTAATGCCAAACACCCTAGGTAATAAAACAATTACTAGTGTATATATATATATATATATATATATATCTTTTGTTGCAGACTATTGAAATTACATTAAAGCCATGAGATTAAGGATATGTACACATCAATTTATCCCATTTTCTTGAAATTTAAGAAAGAGGTACTAGGTTATTTAACTATTCCTGTTTTTTGATCTTGGGATTACTTGTATATAATGTAAATGCTAACGAACTCATTAATTTAAATGAAATGCAGAAACTACTTCAGGTGCACCCACAAGTTTGATCAGGGATGCCAAGCATCCAAACAAGTGCAAAAGATTCAAGACGATCCACCTCTGTACAAGACCACATACCATGGTCAACACTCATGTAAAAACTTATTATTCAAGTCATCATCCCATCAGATTATCATTGATGGTGCCACACAGGATTCTTCCATCATCTGGAGCTTCGAGTCACGCGAACCGGACTATAAGCCCAACAGTAGTTTGGTGATTGATTCTACTGCAGTTAAAACTGCAATCAAACAGGAAAACAAGGAAGAATATCAAATCAAATCATCATCTTCACCATCGGATCGGGATTATTTTATATCTCCTGAGCTGACAGCGTTTGACACTCCTGCTCATTTGGCAGCATTTTCATCAGGGTCGGATCGTGGGGATGTGATTTCTTCTGATGTGTATTCTTGTACTGCAAGCACTCACAGCATGGAGATGGATATGATGGTGAGCTCTGTTTTTGACGATTTTCTTGAATTTGAAAGCCTAAGTTAGTTTTTCTTTTAATTAAAGTCAGTCAGTACATTTTCTTTTTCTTTGTTCGGGTTTCCATGTAATGTAAAAGAAGGAAAAAAAAAGGACAAAGGAATTTTAGGTGCTTATTGAGAGAGGAGCATCATGTACTAGCAGTTGATGTGGTAGTGTGAAAATTAATGCTTTAGGTTACTAATGTGTAGGCTTTGTTTCCCTTTCAATGTATGCATAACATCAGACTTTGCTTAGCTAAAGTATATAGTTAAGTGTTTTTAAAAAATATCAGCTGTCCATCTGTTTGTATCATCTCTTCGTCTCTTTCTATGAGATATAGTTGTTCTTAAACTGTTCAATTATATGCACTATTTCAATAATTATTACATTAATTAGTTACTGTTTTAAAAAGTTCATTAGCACTTACGGAAAATGGTAAGTTAACCAAAAAAAGAAAAAGGGTGGGGGGGGAGGGAATGAGAAGAGAAGATGAAATAACCTTTCCAAGAAGCAAGAATCAGAACTCAGAAGGAAAACAAATCAAGTAGAATAATTGATAGACAATAGGGGAACAAATTGATTGAGAAAAATAAAAAGCTAGGATGACGCAGTTGGTTCATTGTCGTGATCCTTGCAAGTGGAATTGAAGATTTGCATATCGAAAAAGAACACAAAGGAAAGCTAATAAAAAAAAAAATCTTCTGAAAAATAAAGCAAGAAAACTGGCAACTTCATAATTATTGTGCCATCCATTGTCTTCTTCAAAGGATTTCAGTTAATTACTACCCCAATAAAAAACGATGATATTGCTGGGCTGCTTTGAAAGCAAGTAAATATTGTCTTCACATTGGGACCAGTCGCGGTTTCTTGGTTTTATCTTTTAATATATATTTTTTTTAAATAACATATCAAAATACAATCTACACGTAATGTTTACCGTCTAGCACTAAGAGGCAGAGACAATACTGATGCGGACTATGTTTTTCAAAATATGAGCTATCCTGAAAAAAAAAAAAATGTTACTTGATATACAATTTAAATTAATTAATTTAGTGTTTGTTTGAGCACGCTTTAGAAATTAAATTTAAGCATTTTTTATTGTTTGAAAAATTTGATTCGAACTCGACTCTTGAAACAAATAAACAAGATATTCGACCTCAAACTTCCTTCAAATTTCAACATTAATAAAAAAATTCTAACTAAACTTCAACAACATTATTCAAATTATTTGCATCTCTAATACAATGTTAGCTCATATATGAGAACAAGTTTTCTGAAAGGGTGTCCATCAGTCGTAATTGTGTTATTATTTAATATATGCTCCATGTTACATAGAGATATTATTATCTTTTGACATATTTAATTTGAGGGCTTTCGGATATTGAGATTTACTTGGATGTGATAGCTGTTCCCGAGTCAGTTCAGTACGTCTGCTTGATTCTATATATGCTCCACTGTTTGTCATCCGAAAAAAAAAAAAAAAAAAAACCAAACAAATTAGATTAATTTGTCAAGATAACTTTTCAAGTAAAATGTAACAGCCACATCTCATTATATAATGAAGCTCAAAATCATCCATCAGAATATCAAGAACAATATAGTGTACTCAACCTGAATTATTGATTCACTTTAGTAGAAAGCTAAAAAGTATAGGTATTATTCATTATTTGTCCTGTATAAATAACAAAAAGATTAGTACGACCACCTCACATTTCAATTATTTTCTGGATTATAATATAACTTGGAAAATAAAATAGGCCTCGTCCATTTTAGTACTATGCCACATTTTAATCAATGTAACTCATATGTGGAGAGTTATCGTCCACGTGTACATCAATTTGATGGTTGCTAAAAAGGCTGGGAGTTAAAGAAAAAAAAAAAAAAAAGTCTCCAAAATTAATTGCTTGCGTTATGGGGGCAAACGTAAGGGCGAAAACATCAGCAGAATGTAATGCAAAAATAATACATTAGAAAGTAGTTTCCAGGAAAGTTTATTGATATAAAGAATTTGCAAGGGGGCCAGCACACAATTAGGACAGTGTGAAGTAGTTGAGACTTGAGAGGTCCCATTAATATTGAATGACTTTTCTTCCCTCTCTATATGATGATATGATGCGAACGGGTTTGATGGAAAATTCTGTGGTTGTGTGTAAAAACGTGGTCCCCAAAATTCACTCTTATTCTTTTGCCCTTTGCTTTCTTCTTTTTGACAACCAATTCCTCTTTAGTGTGTTTAAAAGGTCAGTCCTTGCTTTAATCGTGATGGAAAAGAGGCAAAGACAATAAAGTTTGGGCTCCAGATGCTGATCACCAACAGATATTATTCATCACAATCTCTCTACAATCTTCCCTTCACATCTCAAAATACAATACACCCCTTTTAAAAAAAAGTTAAAAAAAAAAATATCGGTGAATGATGCATGAATCTAGATAGATTCATCGTTACAAATTTAATCCCTATTGAGTAGATTGGTAGGCAAAATTGGGTTTGACAATCCTACTTGGTTTCTTGAAAACGAGAAAAGTGATGCCCATCTAGGTCTAAAGTTACAACACCATCCAGGCCCAATTTCAAACTTCCAGATTAAAGCCCAATTCTTAGTGGTCCACAAGTTGTAAGGCCATAAACTTGTTTTGCTACCCAATATATCTTCTTATTTCGTGCAACTTTGGAAGGCATCTTTCTCCTTTTGGTTAGACTTAGAAGGCATATATCTAAACCAATTAAAATTGACATGCTAAATTCATTTAGGTCTTCAAATATGTTTATTATGCAGAATTTACATAGAAGTATTAAGGGTTTAAAAGGCCTCAATTTATCTTCCCTTTTAGTGAAATCGATCAGATTTAAATTATGCTATTGAAGATTGTCCATACAAAATTAATTTTTTTAATTATGACGCCCGCATCTCAAGATCATATAGTATATAGCAAATATTTCTCATCATTCAATATTTCGTCCAAATTAATTTTGATTACATCCAACTAATTAGATGACAAAATATATTGTGCTTACAATACACGAGACTGTAATTGAGTTGAGTACAGCCTTTGGTCCGAAATAGTCCATTCAACTTCTTTTAATTTAAAATGATTGGAGTATTTTAGTTCCCATGCATCGCCGACGAGAAAAAAAGAAAAAAGAAAAAGAGGGTTGATTAAACAGGTCTAGAGAAAGCAGCAACAAAATCAAGCTCGTAGAGTCCCCACACAAGCGCTAAAGAGGAGAGAGCCACGGGCAGAGGTCCAAACATCCACAACAACAAAGGAAAAGCAATGCACAGCACCCTGTTCCCCACCACCGCCAGCGTGAACCCTCTCTCCACCACCGCATCCGTGTATCCATCCGCCGGCGAGAACTCGCCAATGGCGTTAATCAAGAAATTTGCATCAACCAGATACCCCACCGCCATTGAGCTACACAAGAAGCTTGCCACCAGAAATAAGGAAGCGGACCCGTACTTGAGGACCATGATCCGACCCGATTGAGAGCCGAACAAGTCGCTGCTGCTGAAGAGGCGGTTGGCGTTGAAGGCGTTGTTGGTGAGAGCTGCGAGGGACAGTGTGACGATGATTGTGATGGTGGCTGTGAGAATGGTGTACATCAGGGTGTTTCTCAAGCTTTGCACTGCTAACATACCCTTTTTGTCATCGCCCTGCAATTCATGGTTTAAGTTAGGCCGACATTAAATTAAAAGAAAAAAGAAATGGGTGGGTTAAAAAATGATATAATTAAGAAATGAATCTTAATTGTGTGAGGAGATGAGAGTTAGTACTGGCCTGATTCAGCTCTCGTAGCCATGCCCTCCTTTTCAACATGTTGGTGCCGATTGCGGTGAGAAAGGGTTTGTGCCTCAAGTTGTGCCACAGATAAGCATGGTATCCTATTGTGAAGAAGAGGCTCAACGGAACTAATATGCTGTCCAGATAAACAATAGCACCCATTCCTTTTGATTCTTCACCACCACCGGAATCGGCCATTTTATTACAGAAACTCACATATTCCTATTGGATTTTGGAGTAGATTTCCACCAAGTTAGTGGAGTTTTATGTCACCAAACAAAAAAGAAAAAAGTTTAAAAAAGCATAAAATTTGGGTGGGTGTTCAACGTGGACCAAATTCAACTGCAATCACTTGTTATTTAATTAGATTGGGTGGGCTGAATCCGATGCCAGCTACATTTTCCCCTTCAAGCAGCTGATTCCGAGTGGCCAACACACTTTCAAATACTGTTAAGAATGAATGAATGAATGAATTTCTAAAGCGACCTAAAGAGTTTGAAGCAATTGATGGCTCGAATGCCTTAAGAAATTGTTTTCTTCTTGTGTGTGTGGGGCAGAAAAAGTATTACCCTGGCATTGCTTTGAAGGTCCGATTCAATTATTTGAGTGAGTTATCAAATTTTATCTTTGAGTTTCATATGAGGTGATCGATTATATCATGATATGAGTCGACGTGTCGAATATTTATTTTAAATGTGTATAACTTATTATCATATTAATATTTATTCAATATTAAATAGGAGGAAGAACGTCCACTTATAATTAATCAAATCAAATTTAATATATGAATTATAAAAAATGAAAAATAAATAAATGAATAAGAGTCATTGTCCGGTACCAACACAGTGGCTAGTGCTGCTCTTTTGACCCGCCTATCCCATAACATGCTTTTTTTTATACGTGTTTATCTTCTCCATATATAAATATGATTTGTTATTTAATATTTAAAGTTCAAAATTATGACATAACAAGTCATCCAAGTGAAATTAAAGAATAATTGAATAAAACAACAATTGATTTGCTTTAATGTGAAGTCCACGTTCATGAATGAAAACAACAATTCAGTTTCTTTAATAGGTTACAAGAGATTTTTCTTATCTTTGATCCAAATTCGCACTATATTCTATTCCCTCAGGAATATAAATATAGGCATCAAAACATATAAAA
Organism: Paulownia fortunei; assembly: GCA_019321725.1. NCBI lineage: Eukaryota > Viridiplantae > Streptophyta > Magnoliopsida > Lamiales > Paulowniaceae > Paulownia > Paulownia fortunei. The sequence continues at coordinate 27,211 of JAGSPU010000250.1, read as the reverse complement.
ATATTAAATATGGGAGGCATAACATAATTTAAATACAAGACATCTTAACGAAGAAAGTTAGGCACAAGTCTGGTATTTTCGAAAAATTTCTAACATCTTTAATCAACAAAATAAGGTGCGTCCTAAAAAACAAAATCTCCATTTTCCCAATAAGATATAGCTTATTTTACCTGCAGTCTTCAAGAGCTATCGTGTTCTTGGAATAATTTTGCTCTTGCTGATGTGAAATTTTTTCCTTTCAAAAAATAAATAACATTTTTAGATACTTTCACAATTCTCCTTCCTCCAAGAAATACAAAGCATATATAACTAATAAGATAATTAATAAACTAAAGCTCACATATTTTCATAAATCAAGCGTCACGAATTTTATAATTCTATCATTATTTTTAGAATATATATATATATATATATATATAAAATCTATGAATACTGTATAGGTTTGAGAAAATTAGTCTACAAATTTAAAAAATAAAGAAATAAATAAATAAACAAACGAGCAGAGCAGGCAAAAACTCTGTTCTCTTCTCATATTCTGATAATTTGAGTTAATTTCCTCTCAGCAGCAATCAGTTTCTATTTCAAAACCATAAAATGAAAGGAAAATTCAGCTTTCGAAGTGTGGAAATTTCATGGCTACTCTTGCTGGGTTCACTCTTGATTTCAACTAAAACCGCGTCAGCTTCAATTCACGACTACAAGAAACGCTTCACTCCTCAGTCCAATGCCGCCTTCTTCAACGGCGGCAGCGAGGGTCTCTACGCTTCTTCCCATGCATCCCGCAATGGCAAGTCTTTCATTAGGGAATTATACTCTTTTTCTTAACTGTTTTTCTGGTAACAAGTACTTGTCAGTTGTGGGTATGATAATCAGTTCGATATAATTAGTTCAATTTTTTTTTTCTTATTATTAATTGAAGCATGTTGTTTAAGGTTTTACTGCAGAAGTCGATTGTTGTGACTTGTGATTTCTTGAGAGTTGACTGAATTCATCTGCACAATAATCATCTAACCTCAGAGTTGAAGTTGAAAGTACTACCATTACTTGCATGTTTATTGAACTGTGGGCTTATTAAAAAGTTTGAATTGTGCAATGCATTATTTGAACGAAGTATCAAATTAGGTTCTCAGTCTAGACTCTTGAACATGGCTGATTCCTCCTGGTTTTGTTATTATTTTTTAAACGTCTCAGAGTGCACTTCATACAGCCGAAGATTAATTAAAGAAGGTTTAGTTTGAAAGTAGCTCAATTTCCTCAAGCATTTTGATCTTTGTCTCACTAATTGATTTTGTTTATAGCTTATGTATTTGCTTACTTTGCTGAAAGAAAAAATACAACTCCAAAACCCAACCCTGCAAAGTCTTATCTTGTACTCATCTTGGATTTAGGATTGATTACATTGGAGAATTCAGAGTAGTTTCGGGGAAAAAGGAAGTACCAATCCACGATGAAAAACAGGGGAAAACTAATGAGTTCTAACAACAATGCAGTTCGTGCTATGTATATTGACTTTAATAGCTGAGTAGCAGCATAATTATTTTGGTAGAAGGGTTACCTTTTTAATGTGTTTCCAATTTTGATTTTCATGGATTTTTTATTGGTAAACAGTGTCTTTTTTACAATTGTTCTTACAACTCAGCTTCTTCTAATTAGGTCGTAGAAAAGAAGTCTGCATTTGATCAATGGAACTTGGGCCTTGGAAATGGTATGGTGTCAGAACATTGGCGGTATGGAGTCAGAACGTTACATATTTGACTAGAAATTTCATTGTCTCAAGGCCCTAGTTCCATCGTGCCCTAGATGTTTAAGAATAGTAGGTCCTGAGCTACATGGCATATGATAATCTCTGAATCTGTTGGAGGTGATGAGAACACTGCATTTCTGTGACTTATTCTCCGGTTTTACAGGTTTGAAAAATGTCACATTTGTTAGAACAGAAGACTTCATGGTGGAATGCATAGTCAGACTTGACTTGATTGACTGGACTTACTGAAGTTATTATTCTTGAGGTGAACGACAATGAAAGGATTGGAGATGCATATTCAAAATCTAGTGCAATATGTTGCACACCAAAACTTGCTCAGGATAGAACCTGCATTGTGGGAGAGGTTATTCTTCAGAAAAACCGTGACATCCCAGAATGGCCTATACATATCCAGACCTTTTTTGCAGGAACAATTCTAGAAGTTAAGATGGTTAATCTATCTTGATAAACCACTGGAATGTACTATCTGTACTTTCTGTTGTGTGATCCACAACTTAATGGCACAAGAAATTAAAAAGCAAATCATATGGAGGAATTCAGGAGGTTATTTGCATGGAAAGATGGTTCCTCTGATGACCTTCTATGGAATTTCCTCTTTTAGCTTATCTTGTTCTTGGCATTATGTGGGTCTCCAGATTGTGAAGTTCTGGAAGGACATCGCTCAGTTGCATTATCACATTACAGTTGTAATTTCTCTTGGCATGTGTGAGACTCTCTGGTATTTTGAATATGCAAATCTTAATTCTACTGAAGAGGTCAATGGCAATTACATTGTGGTCTCTGACTGTTACTGCTGCAAAGAAGACTCTAATATCGCCTGCTCCTTTTGGTTGTTTCAATGGGATATGGTGTGATGGGACCAACCGTTGGTGGTGTAACTTTAAAAGTATCCCTTCTGGGCATAATGTACTTCATTGCTTCAGAGGCACTTGAGCTTATTGAACATTTGGGAAACATTAACAACTTTTCTGGGAAAACTAAGTTATAGTTGGTGCTACCTGTTGCTTTCTTGGATTACTGGTTTATTTGTGGATACCCTCATCTTTATCAAAACTCTAGAAAAATTTCAGGTAGCTTTTCTCATCTTTGTAGTTTCTTCGTCTGATTATGATTAACCATAAATTTGAGATAGACCCAACATATTTGTATTGTTTGTAGATACTAATTTATCTCACCGTATGTGCTGCTTCCGGAAGAACATAAAAATTATCAGGCTTGCAAGATTTGCCCAACTGTCACCTCAGCTCTAGCTATTTAACTTTTGGCTGCACTCCCTGTTCTACACTTGCTTTTGTGTTGCTGTCAACATCTGGGACATACAAAATGTCTGAGTGTGTTGTGCTCTTGGAGTCCAAGAACAAAATTCTATACTTTCTTGCTTGTATTTTCCTTGAATACAATTATTCATTGTAAAACGTCTATTATTTTGAGTCAAGATTTTTATGTGACTTTATATGATAAAGTTTCAAGCCAAAATGAAAGAAAACAAATGATGATGCAGCCATTTGCTTTAGTAATTAAAAATTGCAACTTGAAAAACCTGGCTCATTATTAGTGCTAAGCTTTTGCTGTTTACTTTGGGTTAAATTTGTCGTGTGAGCTAGCTTGTATGCCTTGCTGCAATATATGGATGTGAATGTTGTGCTTCTGTCTTTCAACTAGTTATTAGTATCTTTCTTCTGTCACGCAAATGCAGATGCCGAAAAGCATGGCAAAACTGCAGCTTTATCGCAAGTTTACAAATTCTCTTGAAGTTTTTGTTCTGCTCTCTATTGCTTGGGTTGGTTTGGAGGAAATATAATGTTTCCAAACTTTTATGAGTTTGTGAAATATTTCAAATTCATTTAATGAATGAGAATCCATGTGGACCCTTTTACTTGAATGTGTGGATAATAATGTTTTAGTTCTTAAGACTTCGATCTAGGGTTTAATCTGATCATTTGCATAGAGGAGCAGCATCAGTAATGTGTTATGTTTTGTATATGTTTCATATCTAAATCAGATGGGGTGAGTTAGTCTTTGTGTGTATATTTTCCCAGCTTTACTTCAATGCTAGTGACCCACTTAATGAGCTTTGGCGAATTGCATGGATACTTCTAGCTCTCTGGATTGTGATAGCGTTCTCTCTATTGGCTGTGAAATGTTCCTTCGGCTCGATCACAGGATCCAACTAGGTAATGGCATACATTTCAGCTTTATATGGCTTGTGCTTGATTTTGAAATTTAGTAAATTGTTGGTTATTCCTTATAATAAGCTAGTAGTTCTGTTGAATCTAATAACAATAATAATATGGTCGGGAAGATAAAATATGCCCAAATTGTTGTAGTGCTACCTGAGAGATTTTGAGATCTTGCACTTATGTCCACGACTCCATTTTGCCATCAAATCAATATGGAACAAAGTGCTATTATCAGAAGCTTCACTGTTGAATTATCGGTACTTTGGGCCTACATTGTGTTTCTAAAAGGAAATCCTTGATGTGCGAACTGCACACTGGAGAGACTGGAGATGACTTAGATGAAGATGCCCTTCCACTTACAAGTGGAGTGAAAGTGGTTCTGACATGGGAGCCAAAAGGAAAAGAAGGGGGTCTTCTTCAACAGATGATCGTGTGAGGACTTATAAGAGAAGATGTTGGGGAGGCAGATAAGCGAGAATAGATGACTCGCCCATGGTAATCCAAGTTGTACTGGGATAGTTATGAAGTCATTCACTACAGTGCAGAATATGATTGGCAAATAGTAGAACAAGAGGTTCACTATGCATTTCACTCATTTTATCCAAATATCGATGTGGATGTGTGAGAGATACACGCAAAAATCAAACTGAGACCACTAGAGAAGTGTTCATTAGAACATGGGAACTAAATTCAAATGAGCCTGACTGCCCAAGTAACTAGTCCAATTTCGTGTTCAGCATCAGAAGCAGCTTCACTAAAGCTCAGACTTCATTATTTTTCTGGTAGGGATGAATGATCCTGTGAAAAATACTAAGAAGCCTATTGCAAATTCCTGTTCAAAATGAAAGTCAAAATAATGGCATTATGCTCTCCTAAGTTATTATTATTATTTTCATGGGTATAATTCAACCACGCATTAGAATATGTCAAGTTTGTACTGTTTCAAAGCAGCTGTGCGGCCATCTGCAAACCTACAGCACCACTCCTTTCTTTCACCACAATTTGTTGTTTCTTTCCATGGATGAGATAAGGATTGGCAACAACTGAGGTTTTTCACGTGCACATCAATGTCCCATCACACACGTGTTTCACATCTGCCAACTTATTTAATGCCGAAGGGGTTTCACTAAATTAAAAACACTGTATTTGTTATGGATCTTAGCTTCGGCCTAAAAGGGTAATTTTTATGGGTCAGAAATTGATCAATTGATTCTACCCGGCTACCCCCAACACCAAAAAGAATACATCTATATATTTTTCTTGATTCAAGATCTTTGCCTCGTTTGAACTATCACCAGAGTCTTTGTCGAATATGGCTACTACCCTTTTAATTCATTAAAAAATAACGAATTTTCACCTACAATGAGCTCCAGGATACTCCAGTGGAACCGTCATCAAATTCTGTATAGTGTTGACATTCTCAGGCATGTGGCAAACATGCAAACAACCAGGGCAAAATCCAAAAGGAGCCCATTGGGCCCACCGGCCCACTACCACCACAACCTACGGAAAATAAAAAGCAAATTACTACATTGGTAAATCCTGTCCACAATTTTGTAGAACCCAACCTCACAAACAAAATCTTAACCCTTGCTTCTTCAGAACTTAAAAAACAAAAAAATACATATATATCTCCTAAAGAAAGACCCACGAGACCCACAGGTGTGTATATTTTCCGTGGAAGAGAAAAAGAAAAATCAAGCGAATAATGCTATTAACTTTGCTTGCTGATTAAGAGTTTAGATTAAGACTTGATCAACTGGCAGCTCCATAGATCTATCGGATTTATTTTCACAGGAAACGGGTCCAAAATTACTTCTCTTTTTGCTACACAAGTAGTTAGCTTTAGTTAATAAATCCAAAATCAATAATTTATACATATTATGTACGAGTAGTAAGCGTTATTAACACGTCTTTACCAATTACAAATCAAAATCCTACTTTGTTTTTTTACCTCTCCTCTTTGTGTAGAGATTCTATTTATATTTATATTTATACTTATACCAGTTGTTGACTCATCTATTTGTCCTCCATCTTCTTAACTTTCTTTGCCTTTCCCTTTGATTTGTTTGTAAAATTAGTTCAAAATTTCAGAGGATTACAGTTAAAATAGTGATCTCTTTGCTCGATCAGCAATATTGAGGATCTGGGTTCTCATTTTTTTGGGTTAAAGACTTACATATTTCCGCTTTGGTGAGATTTGTGTTATCTTGATATAAAGTTTTGAGTCTTCAGAAGTGGTTCGGTTTTAAGTTTCTTGATCTGGGTTCGGGCTATTTGCTTTCGATCTTTTTTCTGATCGAAGGGAAGTGAGGTAGAGTGAAGAAGATGAGGGGAAAGTTTGTAACTTTGGCTTGTGTTTGGTTTGTTCTCTACGGGTCTTGTTTGGGTAGATTTGTAGTGGAGAAGAATAGTCTGAAGGTGACATCACCAGACTCACTGAAAGGTGTTTATGAATGCGCAATTGGGAATTTTGGGGTTCCTCAGTATGGAGGAACAATGGTCGGGTCTGTGTTCTACCCGAAATCCGATCAAAAGGCATGCAAGAGTTTTCAAGATGATGTTTCCTTAAAGAATAAGCCTGGAGGCATTCCAATCTTCCTTCTTGCTGACAGAGGGGGTAAAGTTTCTCAATTTCGTGACTTTTATTGGGTTGCTAGCTGATGTTTTGATCACCAATTTGTAGGAATAGGAGGTTCATTGTGTTATTTTGGTAGTGTGATTTGCTAATTCATTTTGATTACTGAGTGCATGTGTGTTAGCTTAGTTGGAGAAGAAGATGCTGATTTTGTATTTTTTATGGTAAAGGGGCTGACACAATTCTATTACTCATTTTTTACTTCTAATGCATGTGATGTTTTAATACTTCCAATTTGTTGGACTGTCATTAATTTGGAGATATTTTAGACATGACCGAACCAATTTGCTCTAGTATATCTAATTAAGAATTCTCCATAAGATATCTGAATTACTTGTTTGGATGAAATACCAATTCAGACTAATATTGAATAGCCCAAGGACAAAATCAAAAGTTGATCATCCAGCCTTTACATCTATTTTGAAGAGAGACATTCGGAATGTGTAGTCCTTTCTTCATTTGCATCTCTATCTTCACATTATTTCTGATTATCTAATTTTGTTCCTCTCCTGCTTCATGACTGATATAGGGATCAAAAACATCTTCGAGTGTGTATAAGTGACTTATATACTTTGCAAGACTTTGGTTTTTTTCAGAAACTGCATGACCACATGCAAGCACGCTTTCATGAATTCTTGAGCAATTATGATCAATAGTTGCTTAAAACATGCTAAAATGTTGTTTTTATTACCTCCACTTGGGTACTTAGCTTCTTCTTTTACTTGTCTGGCAGATTGCTATTTTACATTAAAGGCATGGAATGCTCAGAATGGTGGAGCCGCGGCTATTCTTGTGGCAGATGACAGAGTTGAGCCTCTTATTACCATGGATACCCCAGAGGAAGAGGATGCACGGGCAGATTATCTGCAGAACATAACTATTCCATCAGCACTCATCAGCAAGGATCTTGGGGACAAAATCAAAAAAGAATTATCTAAAGGAGAAATGGTCAGCATAAATCTTGACTGGAGGGAGTCTCTTCCACATCCTGATGAGCGGGTTGAGTATGAGTTCTGGACAAATAGTAATGATGAGTGTGGTCCCAAGTGTGAAAGTCAGTTAGATTTTGTCCGAAATTTCAAAGGAGCTGCTCAGATACTTGAGCAGAAAGGCTACACTCAGTTCACTCCACATTATATAACTTGGTATTGTCCTGAGGCTTTTATATTGAGTAAACAGTGCAAGTCACAGTGCATCAACCATGGGAGGTATTGTGCACCAGATCCTGAGCAAGATTTCAGCAAAGGATATGATGGAAAGGATGTTGTTGTGCAAAATCTACGCCAATCCTGCTTCTTTAAGGTAGCAAATGAAAGTGGAAAGCCATGGCAGTGGTGGGACTATGTGACAGATTTTTCGATCCGCTGTCCAATGAAAGAGAAGAAGTATACTAAAGAGTGTGCAGATCAAGTAATCCAGTCACTTGGTAGGTCATATTCTTTTTCTGCATTTCATTCAGTAGTAAAGATTTTGTGTTTTTTTTTTTTTGCCCCAAGGTGTGATCCTTGATACCAGGGGTGTCTGCAAAGAGGTTTGGTAACTGTACAGCTGCTTTTATGTTTATCACAGAATGTTTGCTATGCGTGTCCCACATTGAATATTGTGCTTTATTTTTCTTTGAATGTGGTGGACTTGTTAGCTCTTTATACGCTTTTCAATGGGGTTTAGTTGATCATGTGTGCCTTGGTGGTCTCTTCCTTTATAACTGGCATAACCATTTCATGTTGATGTCAGAAGATTGTGGAACGTTGTATTTAGTTGTGCATTGGAGTTACATTGGTCCAAATATTTCATTGTAAAACATTAATGGTTTATCTATATGTGCAAGATTTTTTTCTTTCTTTTTTTTTTTGTTCTTTTTGCTAGAATTCTTGGTTCATACTTTGCCCTGTATTTTTATTTTTTTTAATTTTCCTTCCTGTGGGCATCTTATTTGTTTTCCATTACACAGATGTGCTACTTGCTCATTTACTATTGCTTCTGTGCAGGAGCTGACATTAAGAAGATAGATGAATGCATTGGAGACACTGAGGCAGATGTTGACAACCCAATTCTAAAAGCAGAACAGGAAGCTCAGGTTTGATAGTCTTATAAGGCCTTGTGTTTTTCATGTAGAATTTTGGTAACAGGCTCTTTAAGAGCTATTAACTGGGGATGCACTTTATTCTCAGATAGGGAAGGGCTTACGGGGAGACGTTACTATCTTGCCAACTCTTGTTGTGAACAACAGACAATATAGAGGTAAGAAACTTTTAGGGACCACCTTCTTGCATCGAGATTCATAGTGAAAAAGAATAGGATTTTCATGTCAATATTTATATGTTTCAGGTAAGCTGGACAAGGGAGCAGTTCTGAAGGCCATTTGTTCAGGTTTTGAGGAGACTACAGAACCCGCCATTTGTTTGGCTAGAGGTCATTGTTCCTACTCTTTCTTTATTGATGTTGAGCATCTGTATACGTGTTAGTTCTTTATCAAATTAAGAAGTAACATCTTAAAACATTCTTAATAATCGTAATGTAGGCCCCTTGCCCTTGCTTATTTGCCTTAAGTGCTCAAATTGCAGTTTTTGTGTTTTTTTGGGGCCAGATATGGAAACAAATGAGTGTTTGGAGAACAGTGGCGGATGCTGGCAGGATAAGGCTGCTAACATTACTGCTTGCAGGGTAACCAAATCTTCTAAACTCACTTTTCTTTTGGCTGCTAACTTTTATCTGATCTGGGTAAGAATTTATTACAGGATACCTTCCGGGGGAGGGTGTGTGAGTGCCCCATTGTGCAGGGTGTGAAATTCATTGGTGATGGTTATACTCATTGTGAAGGTAAATTATTGCTGCTACCTCTGCCCAACTAGCGTCCCTTATGACCACCATAACTATCCAAGAATTGCAACATTTCCTTTGATATTTCTTCCTTTATGTCAATATCTAGTAAAAGTTTTCTTTGAACCATAATAGGATGAGAAATTAATCATACTTATGAGTAAGAAAATGAAAAGAAACCTTATTTTCCCCTTCTCAAGTTGGTTGGATATCAACTTTTTCATCTGCTCCACCTACTGACTTCTCACCTGAGCATGGATTCCTCATACTTCCTTCTTGGTTTGATAGCTTCTGGTGCATTAAGATGTGAAATAAATAACGGAGGCTGTTGGAAAGGAACGAAGGATGGAAGGACGTATTCTGCATGCATTGTGAGTTTGCTGACTTCTCACATCACAATGCGTTTGTCATTTGTTAATCCTATGGGACCCAGCTTATTCCTTTTGGTTTAGTCTTATATCCAATGTGCTGAAAAATTAGATGTTTGATCGATATATTTCAGGACGACCATACAAAAGGTTGCAAGTGTCCACAAGGGTTCAAGGGTGATGGAGTTAATAGCTGTGAAGGTAACATGATAATTCAAGCAGTTTGTGATGGGTTTGTGGGATACCCTTGCTATTGATTATTTTATAAGTGGCTGACTTGGTTCTTTAATTTGGATGCCATTTAGATATTGATGAATGCAAGGACAAGCTGGCTTGTCAGTGTCCGGAGTGCAAATGCAAGAACACCTGGGGAAGTTATGAATGCAGTTGCAGTAGCAACTTACTGTACATACATGAACATGACACATGTATAAGTAAGTTTAAGCAATTTGTTATTTAGTTAATTTGCAGAAATGTAATATCATATGCTTTAAAATCCTCGGTCGTTTGAGATGCATACTTGTAATGACTTTCTCCAATTTATCTAATTGCTAGTGAAATCTGATAATATAGTATACATCGATACAGACCCATATAATTGTGATTTAATTTCGCTATCAGCTGCCAATGCAGAATCATCACTTTTATTATGTTTCTTGTACACTTTCTTTCCTGATTTGCAAAGAGAATAAGATATCTCTTTGAATCTCTGAATTTGAATGGCTCGATCAATTTGTTGCTTTTTGTATTGAATGTAATACATGGAATGACTATGCAAGTAAAGCTGCTAATACTTTCTGGCCTATGCAGGTAAAGCTGCTAATACAGAATATAGCTGGAGCTTTGTGTGGGTGGTGGTTCTCGGTCTGGCTGTGGCAGGATTTGCAGGATATGCTCTGTACAAGTACAGGATCCGGGTACGCCTCAGATTTGTTTAAACATGGGATCTTGAACCTTTTCTTTCCTGTTTAAACCTTTGCACAATTTCAGATGGTTTAAGATTGCTTCCTGTTATGGGTGTGAACAAAAAATAATGTTTGACTGAATTGATTTCATTTTGTACTGGGGTAGTTCAAAGATTGGTTGGGAGCTGCTTTCTGATATAGTAAATTTTTCAGAAATCAAATTTTCTTTTCTTTCAACTTTTTCCTTATGAGATGCATTAAGTTTCAGAGGAATAGATTGCTGAGCCGGGTTTCTTTTGTCAGTTAATATTATTATTATTTTTATATATTATTATTATTATTATTTATTTTTATGCTTTTTGTGCGGGTTGGGGGTGGGGTGGCTGTGATGGTGGCAGATGGTACTTTAAAAAGCATTGGTATGTAAATTTGTATATGTGAACTCATCTAGGTTAAAGAAAATGATCAAAAGAATGTGATAATCACCAAGGTGCTCTATAATCTGGATTTCATGGTACAACCTTTATGGGGTGCAAGTTTCATTAGTGTTTCACTAATGTTCTTTTCTTTTGGAAATATTCTCATAACAACGATTTTTTATGTAGAGATACATGGACTCGGAGATCCGGGCTATCATGGCGCAATACATGCCCTTGGACAATCAAGGGGAGGTACCCAATCACATGACTCAAGGGCGCGTTTAAGGGATGGATGGTGATATTATCGAATAGCAAAGAAAAAGGAAATTATGTACTGTGCATCACCAGCAATTTATTTGGTTGTGTGATGTTTGCTGCCATCCGGTGCATCTACTTAACTTTATGGTTGTGTTTTACAGAGTAATCTAGGTCAATTTATGTACATGTAGAGTCTGGCTACTCTTTGTAAACTCCCGTTGATTTGGGAAATTTTCCATGGATGATTACTTGCATTAATGTGGATATTTCTTCACTGATGGTCATTATAATATATTGGAGGATGAGAAGCTGATACTTCATGATGGGTCAGCTTGTTCAGAAACATGAATCTTTATCCTTACATAGACTGAAGACTGAGGCATGCCACTAGCTCGGGGCGAAGGGTTTTAGTAATTACTTGGCATAAGGTGATGGTAACTGATGTGGGGAAGCACAGGATGACATGTGTATGGCTGTGGGCCTTGCTTAAAGCATTTCAAACTCTCTTCGTATTCACCTTCACCACCAATACTCATGCATCAGATAAAATTAAGAACTTAATTATTGATTGGAAACTGGTACAAAATAGTAGAGTTCTGATGATAGCATATTAAATTTGCACAACTCGGTCATGGTTGACAAAGAGCTAATACGTTGTGCTAGGTTTTTTGATTGTTATGATTAATCAGGCATTAGTTATATGCATTGTGATCGTTATTGATTAATGCATTATCACATGCATTGTTTTGCTATGTTAAGATTTTGCCCTTAATAATTGTAAAATATCACTCTTTGATTGGTAACAATATTTTGCAATGTTTCGAGCAGTTAAAATACATAATTCAGCCTGAAAGCAAAAGCAAAAGCAAAAGCAAAAGAAAGCTGGTATAAAAGCAGATTTTAGAAGCAACCAAGTTGATTAGAAAGAAGCACGTACATCTGGCAACAACCATAGAAAATCAAAGCCGAATTTCGTTTTGCGCAAAGCAAGCAATAATTCATTTTAAAAGAGAACCCCTAAAGGAGGGTGAATTTATTTTGACAAAGCTATTGCACCCTACTAGCAGCAAAACAAGTAACATCGCCAATCTACTCCTTTCATTGATCGCAAATCTTACAACTGAGCATTGCAAATCTTAGCAAATTCATTTCATGATAGCTCTTTCCTCCTGGAACACCTGAAGCCTGACAGAGAAGTGTACTATCATTCACTTAATAGAAATATGGTGTATGCATCGGATGCCAACTTACATCAGCATGAGGATTAATTTTCTGCCCCTACTTCCAGATTGGCTCCCCCTGACTGCCCTCCATCTTTAATGATCCTGTAGAGATAGAATGCAACAACTCCACCACTGCACGAAACGAGGTAACAGTCAAACGCTATATGAAGCTATTTTTGCTTCATTAAGAGCAAGGACAGGGACAAGAGGCTTGGTGCATGTAAAACTCAAAATATATTTTTTTCATTCAGCACTTGTACAAGTTACATCTTTGTGGGTTTTATGTTTTAGTTGACTACCTCCGAAAATTCCTCTAACTAGTCCTTCCTTCCTCTTAAGATTAATAAAAAGCCCCCCTTGGTTTGACCTCTGTTATATAACATCTCTATCTTTAAACACACTGCATACCTCCACTATTTATTCTGGTCAAGTGATATTTTAAGTTGAAAAGGTAGACAGAGATACATCAGAGAGCAGTGGATGAAACTATTAAGAAGGAAGCACAATGATAAAAAAAAAAAAAAAGAAAGCTTGTTGAATATAGACTAAGGTTTCAGAGAAATTGGGACCTGGTAAGTGTAGTAATAAAATTGGCAATAAATGGCCGCTGCAAAGAAACACAAAACTTAGACTGTTAGAACTATGAAGGTGCATGACTTTAGCTTCATTTCCAGAATTGAGGTAGAACAGATCTTACCATAGACAACAAGCGCAGTTCTCTAAGAAACAAGATGGTAGCAATTGCTGCAGGGACAATGGAAAATCCGGAAAAAGAATATGCAAAAGTAAGGAAATTTCCCAATATAAGAAGTGCAACTCACAGTGGTAACTGGAAGAATCTATAATTCATTTTACTTCAGCAGTCAATGCCAGATCATAGAATAGATGAAATATATGACCATAATTTTTTATGTTCATAAAACTGTTCAGAATTGAATATAGCTACATAATTAACGACATAAATTAAAAAGTGCTAGGGCCTTCTAAAGAAAGTTTGAATGGGCAAATTATATGACAAAGAAACAAACAGGCTTCCTCAGATGTCCAAGAATAAATTTCAAAGTAATGCACACGGTATCAGGAGTTCACAGCTACCTACTTGATCAGGATGTAATAAGTGCTCTCATAGAAATCATAGCACCAACTCATGGCTTGTTGTCAGATATGGATTTGATCTATAATTCCACTACTCTTCATTGATAATCATTTATTTTGGTAAACACAGAAATATAAGCACAATACTGACAGATAACCATTGCACTATTTGTTTCACATGTGAGAGAACTAAAGCCTTATGCTATCAGTTTGGATCAAAACATCCAGCAAAACATTTGAATTACCAACTTCAAATTTACTGGTTTGTAAAAATGTATCTGAAAGACAAACAAGCATTTTTGACACAAATAACACGCTTCATTCTTGTACTAGAAAAGAGATTGTCAATTAACATTTTCATTCCACAGATAGCGATATAGTGAATGGTATTACTTCATATAATTACAGTAAAATAAAAACCTGTCTGTGCTTTCAAGACTAAGGCTGATGGCTCCCCTTTGAGAACCTGTGCAGTGGAAGATGCTATGGTGGGTAGAAGAAAATGGAAACTTAAATCTGACATCATCCCTGATTCCGAACTCATGAAATTATTGTACAAAGATCTATGTGGGGAAGAAAGGATTGCTGCGCATGAGTTCTTTCTGACCCTGGCAGCGTGTAATACTGTGATTCCTATTCTTACTGAAAGTCCTTTAAGTGGCTGTGACAGTTTATTAGGTGATAGTCATATATCCATAGACTATCAAGGTGAATCTCCTGATGAACAGGCACTGGTTGCTGCAGCTTCTGCTTATGGTTATACGCTTTTTGAGCGGACATCTGGGCATATTGTGATTGATGCCAATGGTGAGAAATTAAGGTAGAAGCTCACTTCTTTACTAAGATTAAACTATGCTCTCCCAAATATTGTTTTTGATCCCATTGAGCTGTTTTTCTGGACGAGCAAGGAATAATATGCAGCATATGAATCTGTTAATTGGTTTTCCCTGGTTGTCAAATTAAGTTACCTGGAGATGTTTTATAATGCAATTTGTTTCTCATTGTATACTCCTGTAAAAGTTGAAGTTATTTTGTTGGCTTATGATTTTTACCCTGTCTAATGTAGGTTGGATGTTTTGGGTCTTCATGAGTTTGATAGTGTGCGTAAAAGAATGTCTGTCGTTATCAGATTTCCTAACGATACCGTAAAGGTATTGGTGAAGGGGGCTGATACATCAATGTTCAGCATTTTAAACAACAATCACCCTAGTGATGAACATATAAGACATGTGACACAGGGTCACTTGAATGATTATTCATCTGAAGGTTTGCGCACCCTGGTTGTTGCCGCGAGGGACCTTACTGGTGAAGAACTTGCGGAGTGGCAACGCATGTATGAAGATGCATGCACATCTTTGATTGACAGATCTGTAAAACTGCGCCAAACAGCAGCTCTTATTGAATGCAACTTGACCCTTCTTGGGGCCACGGCTATTGAGGACAAGTTACAAGAGGGCGTACCAGAAGCCATTGAGTCCCTGCGCCAGGCTGGAATAAAGGTGTGGGTTCTCACTGGAGATAAGCAAGAGACAGCAATATCAATCGGTCTTTCTTGCAGACTTTTGACTGCAGATATGCACCAGATCATCGTCAATGGAAATTCAGAAAATGAATGCAGGAAACTTTTATTTGATGCTAAGGCCAAATACCGTGTGAATTCTGCAAGTTGCTGTGACCAGATCACGAAATGGAAGAGGAAAGCTGAACCTGATTATCTTGAAATCCCTCCTCAAACAAAGTCATCCAATTTGCCTCAGCAGTATGCAGGCGAGGAAGATGGACCAAGTTTTGGGCCGCTAGCACTTATAATTGATGGGAATAGCCTGGTTTACATACTGGAGAAAGATTTGGAGACTGAGGCATGTATCATTTTTGTTTTATTTTATTTGTAGTGCTTTGACATGTTTTGTTCTGCTGTCTTGGATTGGTTTTACTTCTAAGATTACTCAAGTCTGTTATTAGATCACTGAATTTGATGTCTGAGTGTCGAAGCTCATTTAGTGGCTGTAAGAACGCTGTACTCACCAAACTTACAATTTAATTTTGTCATTTTCATCAGCTATTCGACCTTGCAACTTCGTGTAGGGTTGTGCTCTGTTGTAGGGTTGCACCCTTGCAGAAAGCTGGAATTGTTGACCTGATCAAAGGCCGCACCGATGATATGACACTAGCCATAGGTGATGGTGAGTTAGTCATCTTTGAATCCATACAGCATTAATTCATATAGCATTATCACTCTCATTATGGATTTATTTGCTCATTATTTTGTTTCGTGGGGGCTTAGGGATGGGGGAGGATAATTAGTTGCATTATGTTTTCGGTTGGCCTTGTAAATCTGAATTTGTTATTCTGGCTGCACAGATATTTTCTGATGTGACTTGTACAAGAGTCATGCTTTAAATGTTTTTTTCTCGCAGGCTTTATGCAATATTACATCTCTCTGAAGGTTATATAAATTACTTTTATTTGCATCTGATTGATAATGCTTCTGCAGGGGCTAATGATGTTTCAATGATCCAAATGGCGGATGTTGGTGTCGGAATATGTGGTCAAGAAGGGCGCCAAGCAGTGATGGCATCAGATTTTGCTATGGGACAATTCAGATTTTTGAAAAGATTGCTTTTGGTGCATGGACACTGGAATTATCAGCGCATTGGTTATCTAGTCCTCTATAACTTCTACCGTAATGCAGTTTTTGTACTGATGCTTTTCTGGTATGCAAAGTATCCTTGGTCTTTGTGTATTGTACTAGCTGATAGTATTTCTCCTTTCCTTACAAAACCTTGATCCTTACATCCAAGTTGATAATACATTGACAAAGCTGATTACTGATTAGGCATTTAATTGTTTAGGATTACTGTCATGTCTCTTCAATTTTTTTGGTTGAAAGGCTTGTTTGTTCTCGATTTTGCATTACATTTTTTGCTGAAATTACTGATGCACATGAGAACTGTCTCTCTCTCTCTCTCTATATATATATATATATATATATCTTTTTTGAACTTGTGTTTTTTCCATTAAATTTCCCAGGTACATATTGTGTACAGCCTTTTCTACTACTTCTGCGCTGACAGACTGGAGCAGTGTTTTTTATTCTGTTATATATACTTCAGTACCTACTATTGTTGTTGGTATTCTAGACAAGGACTTAAGTCACAATACATTACTCAAATATCCAAAGCTTTATGCTGCGGGTCATCGACAAGAGAGTTACAATATGTCCCTCTTCTGGATTACAATGGTTGACACATTGTGGCAGAGCCTTGTTCTCTTCTATGTACCCTTGTTCACCTACAGAGAGAGCACTATTGACATATGGAGTATGGGCAGCTTGTGGACAATAGCAGTTGTTATCTTAGTCAATGTGCACTTGGCAATGGATATTCAACGCTGGGTATTTGTTACTCATATTGCAATATGGGGATCAATAATTGTAACGTACAGTTGCATGGTGGTGCTTGATTCTATCCCTGTTTTCCCGAATTATGGGTTAGTTTATTTTCATAGTGATCTTAATTTGTTGAAAAATGTTAATTATAGTACATTAATGGGATTTGCCATTGGTCCTCTATGGTTCACAGTGTGAAATTGTTGTTATATTGCAGTACAATATACCATCTTGTGAAGTCACCAGCTTATTGGCTCTCCATTTTGCTTATAACGGTTATAGGATTGCTTCCCCGGTTTATTTTCAAAGTTTTCCATCAGATCTTTTGGCCTTGCGATATCCAAATCGCTAGAGAAGCTGAAATATTGAGAAAAAGGCGTCGGTTTTATGGGTCAAAGGCAGATCAGGTTTCAAGCTGACGTGCATACTATCTATAATTTATATTAACCTTCATTTGGTGAGCCTCTCCTCAAGTTTGTTCAGATGTGTCTTCCCAGTTGCATTCAGGCATTGAAATTAATTGGTAAGTCCAACATTCAATCTATCTTTTTTGTTTTGCAGACAATTGTCTGTTTCATTGTTGTCTAGTGAATGCAAGTTGGTGATATCCCTTATGTGGTATCGTTCTGACAATATTATGGTGGGAATTTAGTGACAATGTCTTGCTGGCTTTCCAAAATCTGGAATAAAAAAGTAGAAAGTAAATTCGTAGTTGTATCA
This sequence comes from Paulownia fortunei, assembly GCA_019321725.1. NCBI lineage: Eukaryota > Viridiplantae > Streptophyta > Magnoliopsida > Lamiales > Paulowniaceae > Paulownia > Paulownia fortunei. The sequence goes on along the minus strand of JAGSPU010000250.1, from coordinate 9,432 downwards.
TTTTATCTTGTTCTTGGGGATCAGATTCCTGCAGCATTTATTAATTCATACTCTGACTTGGCATTTTTAACACCCCAGGGATTGACAACTTTTCTGATTTAGATTGGTGGTAAAAAATCATCCATCGGATTGGATGGTAAAGTTTTTCTTTTCCTTACTCATGTTCACTGAGCTCTATTATGTGCACAACAATTATGTGAATTAAAAGGTAGAGTCATAGACTTTTCGTTCTTATGATTGGCAATTTAAATTAATATATTTATAATACACACGCACATGCTCAATGGAGAAAATTAGGTCGAGGACTGCGCAGATAAGGGAAAGAAGAGAGATGAAAAGGTCACTATGTTTGGTTTTATTTTCAAAATTGCATTTTCATCTCCTAGGAATAAAAAAGTGTTTGGTAAGTGTATTTTGGGGGAATTATATCATTGCCCAAGAACATCCTGAAAACCCTTCTCCCATCTTTATATATCTTCTAATCATTACATCAATTTAAATGTATACATTTATATATGTCTCAATCATTATAAGAATAAATAATATGTATTTATATCTATAAATAATATATATTTATATCTATCACTCATTATCTTATATATTTTTCAATAAGTACCTCAATTTAATAACAGCACAAAATACTATAAAAAAGCTTGATGTGAAAAGTTTCCTGTTGGGGTTTCTGATCCTTCCTGTTCTCCACTACTCATATGTGTATGTATACGTGTGTGTCTACCCAATTGCATGTCAGTTTTACTTACTCTCTTTCTGTTAAATATAGCTCTCAATTTGTTGTAGATGGTGAAATCATATTTATGTTGAAGCTCTCCTCTGGTTTTCCCTTATTCTAGAACCTATGCTATTTAATCTCTTGCTGATTTAGCTGCTTAAACTGGCTGATTCTTATTTTGTTCACTCTAATTCTGCTGTTATTATTTTTGGTTTTGCATTATCAGGGCTTTGGTCCCATAGTTCTGAATACGTTCTGAAATTCTAAATGCTAACTAGAGAAACTTCAATCAATATGATTGCTGAGGTCTGAGTATTAGATTGGTTGACTTTCATGAAATACTTGGTTTCAATTGAATTTTCAGTAACACATGGTGCATTTGCTCTAAGAAATCCTAACCAAAGGCATCTAACTCCTTCTCACTTTGAATAAAAACCATTGTCATGTCAGACTATGGTCGTTGCAGTTTTGAATAGTGTTGATCTAATTTCTTACCTTCTTCGTGTAGGCTTTAGCTTTATAATGTATTGTTTGATCTACCAGAAGCCTGGTGTTTCATGTCCCCAGATGCATAAACTGTTCCCTGATTTTCTCATGGAGTTTCCTGAAGTGTTCTGCTTTTAAATGCTTCAGAATAGCTGCATAAGCTGATTGCTGGCATGTGAACCAACTAAGCGGAACAGCCAAGAGACGCATTAAATATTCTGCTTAACTCATACAAAGCAGGGGAGAGGGTTGCCTTGACGCCTAGCTGTGTTAATCTTAGTGGAGATTGAAGACCAAAGAATTCAGTTGAGATGGAAAAAGTCAAATTAGGCTACAGAGAGTGCTTCTGTGTTGTCTGGTGTTGCTTGATATGGAGTGGCAACAGTCCAGGTAATTTTAGTTGTGCCTGGAAGAATGAAAAGAAACAAAGATGAGATACAAGGGCAAGTAAGGGAAGACATAGGAGGCTGTGTATAGTGGTTTATGTAGAGAATAGGTGTTTTCATTCTACAATTTGTAAGAAATCGACAAAGTGTGTTTACATCTCAGGGTAGATTTTTTAAGTGTAACAAGTGAAAGTTTGTTTGGTATTTCTTTTTCCTCGTGGTCCTCTTTTTTTTTATTTCTTCTTTTTCGTTTTTGGTGGCATCTGAGATATGTTGTAGACCATGAGCATGCATAGAAACCAAACAGAGAAGTAGCATTCAAGCAGAGATATACTATTATTTTTTTCCTTAAAATAAAAAAAACCAAGAGAAAAAAAAAGAAGAAGGTAAAGGCTGAAAAAAAAAAAGGTAAAGGCTGTTTTATTAGTTTATTATTCATTATTTCTATTTTTATATGTGCGCGCGCGTATGTGTTTTTTGTTTTATTGGGTTGGGGTTGGGGGCGGGGTGGGTGTTAGGACTTGGGAGAATCCTGCAAGTGGAAAACAGAGTTGTTCTCTTGGGTTGCGTTTAAATGAGGTTACCCTACACTTGGGGATAGGCCTATCAAAATGGGAGGTTTTAGTCCTTTTTAACCATTCTAGCTACTCTCTAACTTTACATGAAAATAAAAATTGAGATTGCTTGGGGTTGCTAACTTGTATCATTTTACTTTTTTTATTTATATTAATCTCCATAATTAATTTAGTGGCTGCATTCCAAACTTCCACATACACTTTTTTCTCTTCGTACATGTTCATTTTTGCCTCAGATAAATTTAATAAATTAATTTTACTAAATTTGGACCTATTGAGAACGATAGCTTTTTACCACTTCTGATTGTTTTTTTTCTTTGGGGGGGGGGGGGGGGGGGGATTTTAGGCAATTAAAAGTGGATAAAAGTATCTGTTTTTGGAAATTACTAGATGCAAGTTCAACACACCATTGTTAGCATATTTTTAAGGAAAGCGATAAATAGTTTTAATGTAGGAGGTGATGTTTTTATGCTTCTCCTCACAGAACTTCAACTACAGTTTAGTATGTGTCTCAATTTTAAATAATACTACAAGTCATTAATTTGGAGATATTTTAGACATGACCGAACCAATTTGCTCTAGTATATCTAATTAAGAATTCTCCATAAGATATCTGAATTACTTGTTTGGATGAAATACCAATTCAGACTAATATTGAATAGCCCAAGGACAAAATCAAAAGTTGATCATCCAGCCTTTACATCTATTTTGAAGAGAGACATTCGGAATGTGTAGTCCTTTCTTCATTTGCATCTCTATCTTCACATTATTTCTGATTATCTAATTTTGTTCCTCTCCTGCTTCATGACTGATATAGGGATCAAAAACATCTTCGAGTGTGTATAAGTGACTTATATACTTTGCAAGACTTTGGTTTTTTTCAGAAACTGCATGACCACATGCAAGCACGCTTTCATGAATTCTTGAGCAATTATGATCAATAGTTGCTTAAAACATGCTAAAATGTTGTTTTTATTACCTCCACTTGGGTACTTAGCTTCTTCTTTTACTTGTCTGGCAGATTGCTATTTTACATTAAAGGCATGGAATGCTCAGAATGGTGGAGCCGCGGCTATTCTTGTGGCAGATGACAGAGTTGAGCCTCTTATTACCATGGATACCCCAGAGGAAGAGGATGCACGGGCAGATTATCTGCAGAACATAACTATTCCATCAGCACTCATCAGCAAGGATCTTGGGGACAAAATCAAAAAAGAATTATCTAAAGGAGAAATGGTCAGCATAAATCTTGACTGGAGGGAGTCTCTTCCACATCCTGATGAGCGGGTTGAGTATGAGTTCTGGACAAATAGTAATGATGAGTGTGGTCCCAAGTGTGAAAGTCAGTTAGATTTTGTCCGAAATTTCAAAGGAGCTGCTCAGATACTTGAGCAGAAAGGCTACACTCAGTTCACTCCACATTATATAACTTGGTATTGTCCTGAGGCTTTTATATTGAGTAAACAGTGCAAGTCACAGTGCATCAACCATGGGAGGTATTGTGCACCAGATCCTGAGCAAGATTTCAGCAAAGGATATGATGGAAAGGATGTTGTTGTGCAAAATCTACGCCAATCCTGCTTCTTTAAGGTAGCAAATGAAAGTGGAAAGCCATGGCAGTGGTGGGACTATGTGACAGATTTTTCGATCCGCTGTCCAATGAAAGAGAAGAAGTATACTAAAGAGTGTGCAGATCAAGTAATCCAGTCACTTGGTAGGTCATATTCTTTTTCTGCATTTCATTCAGTAGTAAAGATTTTGTTTTTTTTTTTTTTGCCCCAAGGTGTGATCCTTGATACCAGGGGTGTCTGCAAAGAGGTTTGGTAACTGTACAGCTGCTTTTATGTTTATCACAGAATGTTTGCTATGCGTGTCCCACATTGAATATTGTGCTTTATTTTTCTTTGAATGTGGTGGACTTGTTAGCTCTTTATACGCTTTTCAATGGGGTTTAGTTGATCATGTGTGCCTTGGTGGTCTCTTCCTTTATAACTGGCATAACCATTTCATGTTGATGTCAGAAGATTGTGGAACGTTGTATTTAGTTGTGCATTGGAGTTACATTGGTCCAAATATTTCATTGTAAAACATTAATGGTTTATCTATATGTGCAAGATTTTTTTCTTTCTTTTTTTTTTGTTCTTTTTGCTAGAATTCTTGGTTCATACTTTGCCCTGTATTTTTATTTTTTTTAATTTTCCTTCCTGTGGGCATCTTATTTGTTTTCCATTACACAGATGTGCTACTTGCTCATTTACTATTGCTTCTGTGCAGGAGCTGACATTAAGAAGATAGATGAATGCATTGGAGACACTGAGGCAGATGTTGACAACCCAATTCTAAAAGCAGAACAGGAAGCTCAGGTTTGATAGTCTTATAAGGCCTTGTGTTTTTCATGTAGAATTTTGGTAACAGGCTCTTTAAGAGCTATTAACTGGGGATGCACTTTATTCTCAGATAGGGAAGGGCTTACGGGGAGACGTTACTATCTTGCCAACTCTTGTTGTGAACAACAGACAATATAGAGGTAAGAAACTTTTAGGGACCACCTTCTTGCATCGAGATTCATAGTGAAAAAGAATAGGATTTTCATGTCAATATTTATATGTTTCAGGTAAGCTGGACAAGGGAGCAGTTCTGAAGGCCATTTGTTCAGGTTTTGAGGAGACTACAGAACCCGCCATTTGTTTGGCTAGAGGTCATTGTTCCTACTCTTTCTTTATTGATGTTGAGCATCTGTATACGTGTTAGTTCTTTATCAAATTAAGAAGTAACATCTTAAAACATTCTTAATAATCGTAATGTAGGCCCCTTGCCCTTGCTTATTTGCCTTAAGTGCTCAAATTGCAGTTTTTGTGTTTTTTTGGGGCCAGATATGGAAACAAATGAGTGTTTGGAGAACAGTGGCGGATGCTGGCAGGATAAGGCTGCTAACATTACTGCTTGCAGGGTAACCAAATCTTCTAAACTCACTTTTCTTTTGGCTGCTAACTTTTATCTGATCTGGGTAAGAATTTATTACAGGATACCTTCCGGGGGAGGGTGTGTGAGTGCCCCATTGTGCAGGGTGTGAAATTCATTGGTGATGGTTATACTCATTGTGAAGGTAAATTATTGCTGCTACCTCTGCCCAACTAGCGTCCCTTATGACCACCATAACTATCCAAGAATTGCAACATTTCCTTTGATATTTCTTCCTTTATGTCAATATCTAGTAAAAGTTTTCTTTGAACCATAATAGGATGAGAAATTAATCATACTTATGAGTAAGAAAATGAAAAGAAACCTTATTTTCCCCTTCTCAAGTTGGTTGGATATCAACTTTTTCATCTGCTCCACCTACTGACTTCTCACCTGAGCATGGATTCCTCATACTTCCTTCTTGGTTTGATAGCTTCTGGTGCATTAAGATGTGAAATAAATAACGGAGGCTGTTGGAAAGGAACGAAGGATGGAAGGACGTATTCTGCATGCATTGTGAGTTTGCTGACTTCTCACATCACAATGCGTTTGTCATTTGTTAATCCTATGGGACCCAGCTTATTCCTTTTGGTTTAGTCTTATATCCAATGTGCTGAAAAATTAGATGTTTGATCGATATATTTCAGGACGACCATACAAAAGGTTGCAAGTGTCCACAAGGGTTCAAGGGTGATGGAGTTAATAGCTGTGAAGGTAACATGATAATTCAAGCAGTTTGTGATGGGTTTGTGGGATACCCTTGCTATTGATTATTTTATAAGTGGCTGACTTGGTTCTTTAATTTGGATGCCATTTAGATATTGATGAATGCAAGGACAAGCTGGCTTGTCAGTGTCCGGAGTGCAAATGCAAGAACACCTGGGGAAGTTATGAATGCAGTTGCAGTAGCAACTTACTGTACATACATGAACATGACACATGTATAAGTAAGTTTAAGCAATTTGTTATTTAGTTAATTTGCAGAAATGTAATATCATATGCTTTAAAATCCTCGGTCGTTTGAGATGCATACTTGTAATGACTTTCTCCAATTTATCTAATTGCTAGTGAAATCTGATAATATAGTATACATCGATACAGACCCATATAATTGTGATTTAATTTCGCTATCAGCTGCCAATGCAGAATCATCACTTTTATTATGTTTCTTGTACACTTTCTTTCCTGATTTGCAAAGAGAATAAGATATCTCTTTGAATCTCTGAATTTGAATGGCTCGATCAATTTGTTGCTTTTTGTATTGAATGTAATACATGGAATGACTATGCAAGTAAAGCTGCTAATACTTTCTGGCCTATGCAGGTAAAGCTGCTAATACAGAATATAGCTGGAGCTTTGTGTGGGTGGTGGTTCTCGGTCTGGCTGTGGCAGGATTTGCAGGATATGCTCTGTACAAGTACAGGATCCGGGTACGCCTCAGATTTGTTTAAACATGGGATCTTGAACCTTTTCTTTCCTGTTTAAACCTTTGCACAATTTCAGATGGTTTAAGATTGCTTCCTGTTATGGGTGTGAACAAAAAATAATGTTTGACTGAATTGATTTCATTTTGTACTGGGGTAGTTCAAAGATTGGTTGGGAGCTGCTTTCTGATATAGTAAATTTTTCAGAAATCAAATTTTCTTTTCTTTCAACTTTTTCCTTATGAGATGCATTAAGTTTCAGAGGAATAGATTGCTGAGCCGGGTTTCTTTTGTCAGTTAATATTATTATTATTTTTATATATTATTATTATTATTATTTATTTTTATGCTTTTTGTGCGGGTTGGGGGTGGGGTGGCTGTGATGGTGGCAGATGGTACTTTAAAAAGCATTGGTATGTAAATTTGTATATGTGAACTCATCTAGGTTAAAGAAAATGATCAAAAGAATGTGATAATCACCAAGGTGCTCTATAATCTGGATTTCATGGTACAACCTTTATGGGGTGCAAGTTTCATTAGTGTTTCACTAATGTTCTTTTCTTTTGGAAATATTCTCATAACAACGATTTTTTATGTAGAGATACATGGACTCGGAGATCCGGGCTATCATGGCGCAATACATGCCCTTGGACAATCAAGGGGAGGTACCCAATCACATGACTCAAGGGCGCGTTTAAGGGATGGATGGTGATATTATCGAATAGCAAAGAAAAAGGAAATTATGTACTGTGCATCACCAGCAATTTATTTGGTTGTGTGATGTTTGCTGCCATCCGGTGCATCTACTTAACTTTATGGTTGTGTTTTACAGAGTAATCTAGGTCAATTTATGTACATGTAGAGTCTGGCTACTCTTTGTAAACTCCCGTTGATTTGGGAAATTTTCCATGGATGATTACTTGCATTAATGTGGATATTTCTTCACTGATGGTCATTATAATATATTGGAGGATGAGAAGCTGATACTTCATGATGGGTCAGCTTGTTCAGAAACATGAATCTTTATCCTTACATAGACTGAAGACTGAGGCATGCCACTAGCTCGGGGCGAAGGGTTTTAGTAATTACTTGGCATAAGGTGATGGTAACTGATGTGGGGAAGCACAGGATGACATGTGTATGGCTGTGGGCCTTGCTTAAAGCATTTCAAACTCTCTTCGTATTCACCTTCACCACCAATACTCATGCATCAGATAAAATTAAGAACTTAATTATTGATTGGAAACTGGTACAAAATAGTAGAGTTCTGATGATAGCATATTAAATTTGCACAACTCGGTCATGGTTGACAAAGAGCTAATACGTTGTGCTAGGTTTTTGATTGTTATGATTAATCAGGCATTAGTTATATGCATTGTGATCGTTATTGATTAATGCATTATCACATGCATTGTTTTGCTATGTTAAGATTTTGCCCTTAATAATTGTAAAATATCACTCTTTGATTGGTAACAATATTTTGCAATGTTTCGAGCAGTTAAAATACATAATTCAGCCTGAAAGCAAAAGCAAAAGCAAAAGCAAAAGAAAGCTGGTATAAAAGCAGATTTTAGAAGCAACCAAGTTGATTAGAAAGAAGCACGTACATCTGGCAACAACCATAGAAAATCAAAGCCGAATTTCGTTTTGCGCAAAGCAAGCAATAATTCATTTTAAAAGAGAACCCCTAAAGGAGGGTGAATTTATTTTGACAAAGCTATTGCACCCTACTAGCAGCAAAACAAGTAACATCGCCAATCTACTCCTTTCATTGATCGCAAATCTTACAACTGAGCATTGCAAATCTTAGCAAATTCATTTCATGATAGCTCTTTCCTCCTGGAACACCTGAAGCCTGACAGAGAAGTGTACTATCATTCACTTAATAGAAATATGGTGTATGCATCGGATGCCAACTTACATCAGCATGAGGATTAATTTTCTGCCCCTACTTCCAGATTGGCTCCCCCTGACTGCCCTCCATCTTTAATGATCCTGTAGAGATAGAATGCAACAACTCCACCACTGCACGAAACGAGGTAACAGTCAAACGCTATATGAAGCTATTTTTGCTTCATTAAGAGCAAGGACAGGGACAAGAGGCTTGGTGCATGTAAAACTCAAAATATATTTTTTTCATTCAGCACTTGTACAAGTTACATCTTTGTGGGTTTTATGTTTTAGTTGACTACCTCCGAAAATTCCTCTAACTAGTCCTTCCTTCCTCTTAAGATTAATAAAAAGCCCCCCTTGGTTTGACCTCTGTTATATAACATCTCTATCTTTAAACACACTGCATACCTCCACTATTTATTCTGGTCAAGTGATATTTTAAGTTGAAAAGGTAGACAGAGATACATCAGAGAGCAGTGGATGAAACTATTAAGAAGGAAGCACAATGATAAAAAAAAAAAAAAAGAAAGCTTGTTGAATATAGACTAAGGTTTCAGAGAAATTGGGACCTGGTAAGTGTAGTAATAAAATTGGCAATAAATGGCCGCTGCAAAGAAACACAAAACTTAGACTGTTAGAACTATGAAGGTGCATGACTTTAGCTTCATTTCCAGAATTGAGGTAGAACAGATCTTACCATAGACAACAAGCGCAGTTCTCTAAGAAACAAGATGGTAGCAATTGCTGCAGGGACAATGGAAAATCCGGAAAAAGAATATGCAAAAGTAAGGAAATTTCCCATATAAGAAGTGCAACTCACAGTGGTAACTGGAAGAATCTATAATTCATTTTACTTCAGCAGTCAATGCCAGATCATAGAATAGATGAAATATATGACCATAATTTTTTATGTTCATAAAACTGTTCAGAATTGAATATAGCTACATAATTAACGACATAAATTAAAAAGTGCTAGG